>JAJKFJ010022140.1:0-20095 GCA_027382625.1 Tetmemena sp. SeJ-2015 | reverse complement strand
AAAACTTTTTAAAAGAAAAAAGGGTTTTAAAATAAAAAAATTTTAAAAAATTATTTATACTTTTTTAAAATTATAGTTTTGGGTTTTGAATTGGTTTTTCGTAAAAATAATTTTAAAATTATTATGCTTTTTTCTTTTTTAATTCCTTCTTCTAATTTTCATATTTAATTAAATTTGAAAAGAAATAATTTTCTCTATTTAAGAGACCCTCCTTTCTTTGTATTTAGGAGAATGCTCATCTTGGATGCTGTCTTTTTATTCTGAGTTTCCCCTTCTTTTTCCAAAATTAATAAATTTTTAATCAGAAGTAAAAATTAATATCCACTGCTTGCCAATAAATTGTTCTTCCGCTTTAAGATTTCACTTTCTTGAGTTTCGTTTTACTCTTCACCTTCCTTCGAAAGTTAAATAATTTGATCTAAAATGCCTGAGTAAATATATTTATAATTAGCTAAATATAATAAAATAAACTATAGCAGAATTATTAAAAAATTCATCTTTATAAATCCTTGTGAGAAAATAATATTTTTAGTCTTAGCAAAGCAAATTACCAAGATTTATTTAAATTTATTTGGAGAAATACTAATCAATAAGATAATAAGAGACTTTGCTTAAAGTCTCTATTTAAATTAGCTGTAAAATTATAAAGTGAAAGCTATTTGAAAGCTTTGTTCGCCATCTGTAGCATATAAAATTAATTTATTGCTTGAGGATAAGCAAATTTTGACTCATTCTTGTTTTTTTTTCTAAGTTCGCAAGTTAATTATGAAGTTTGAATTGACTGTTAAATAAAAGCCAGCTTAATTATAAATAATTATTTATTTCAAGAAAGTTAGAAATTATTATACGTTCAGCTCAATTTTTCAAAAACTTTTCAGTTTCCTTCTGTAAATCCTTGACGAATGAGAACGAAGCTCTTGTCATTTGTGTTAAAGCTTGTTATTATAAGCGCTCCTTGTTAGTCGAGTATTGCTATAAAAATTTCAAAAAAAGGTAATTTTAGTTTATAAAATCCCACTATTATAGGGAACATTTTCGATAAACATGCCAATAATGGATGGATTTTAAGCAACTTCTCTAAAGTTCAGTAAAAAGACTAAAACAGCAGTGGCTACTTACTGCAAGAACTGGCTTCCTAGTCCGTAGTGAAAAATCGGGGCTGAACGTATAATATCTCAGCAAGTCATAATATAATTAAACATTCCTGGCAATTGCTCTTTACCTTAAGTTCATAATACTTGTGATTACTCACACTTTACAATCCAATAAGATTTTTGTGTAAATTTTTTATGGAATATTAATGCGATTAAATTCAAAAATATGATGTTATCTTCCCAGTAGTATCTGTGCTGAGCGAGCCAGTTGAATTCTAAAGCACCATATTCGTAATTTGTTTTGATGAAATCTTGCTAAATCACATCTTTCACGTGCGCATCAAGTACATTTATTTTTACACTTCAGGGTGCATCATTATATCTGGTGATGTTTGTTCTTACAAGAGCGATAATTTGGCTCAAATAAATCTTAGTGTTAGGATAACATTAAAAGTATAACCGAAGAGTTATAAAAGAAAATCTTAAAACTAGAGATCATTGGCAAAATATAGAACTAAAAGATCTTAATCAAATGATAAAATCTGTTACTTCTTTTAAAGTGTCAAAACTTTTAAAAGTATCATCATGCGATTGCAGATACAATTTAAAACCATATCAAGAGCTCATTCCTGGCTATTAATATCATAGAGAGCCTTAATAAAAAATGATTAAGTCTAGGTTCATAGGGATATCCATTCGTTTATAATCACCGCCCTTTTATGAAGTATTGAAATATTTTATGAATCAAAACCCTACTTCTAAACTTACCTTTTGTTAAGCTTATCGTAGTAGGACTACTTGAGTCCAGGCACTCCGCTTTTCTTTATAGCTTCTTCTGTTTTAAGTTGTCTTGAGCATCATATCAAGAGCAAGCACAGCTTATCCATATCAATTAGTAACCCACTTTTTTTCTATCCTTTATAGAGTAAATAATCTTACAAGCATTTTCAGCTATTTCCTTCACATTTTTAATCTGGGCTTCCCCCTATTTATCTAAGGTGGCATTTGAATTAACCTTAAGAAGCTATAGGATCTGTGATTCTTGTGAAAGGAACTTGCTCTCCTTCGGTGGTTTACATAGCATGAATCTTCTTTTTTCATCACAATCCAATAATGCGATACATTCGAAGCGCTTTTTCAAATGAGGCTGCACTTTCTATGGTTACTTATCTCTAACAAAATTTTGAGTAGCTCAACGAAGTTAAATTTATTGAAAAGCAGACTGCCAAACTCTAAGTAATCATTAAGACCATCCTAGACTTTCCCTAATTTGAATTCTTTAAAGATACTAGAAGTAGAATCTGGAGAACTACTCAGCCCTTACTTTGAATCTATTCTGAGAGCGAAATTCTTAAGAAATATCTTTAGACCTGCCTTCAAGAGAAATCTTGTCATTTGAGAGGTGTTCTCTTGATTTAAAGGAGTTAGTTTTCGAGTTTCTCACTTTTATATTGGTGTCGGGTTTAATCCAAGATTTAATTATGCTATGCTATGCTACTCTCTCTCTCTCTCTCTCTAATTTAAGATTCCCAAATAAACACAAGTATTTAAGAACTATTTGTAGATATTTTCAGATGAAAAAACATGCTCTAGATAAAGCCAGACTTATTGCACCTTAATCCACACATCAAAATTCTTTTGAGTCTTAGCAGGCTTGATTCCCATGAGAAATTTAATATTGAATAGAGATATCAGAAATATGAAAAGAAAGAATGAATTTATAGGATTAATTTAGATTGAGCTGCAATATTTAATGGAAGAGTTTCTTGTATTTGGACCAAAGTTTTTATAATCTTAATTTTGGCAAGGAGCAGCAGCACTTAATCAAAATTCTTCGAGCAAAAAAGGCATACTTTCTCCTTCTACTACTTCTTCTGAAATAATGGAAGAGATTATTGAAGGGGAGTTTAATCCAACTTTGATCTATAACTATAAAACAGATACTTATGATGAATAAATGAGCAATTAAGTTTCAAAGTAAAGCAAGTTTAGCTATTCCTTAGAATCTGTTTCGAAAATGGCACTTCCTACTTTTAAAAATAAGACAAAATCTTTTTAACTGCTTATATTTATCAATTTTATCTAGCATTAAACAATGTTTCAAAATCTTCACATTCACTTTTACTTCAGAAGATGGGAATAAGTTTTTCATGACCTCTCTTTTCTTTAAAAAATGTCTTCGAGATAAGAGAGAAATATTATCCTATCAATACTTGCAAACTAGTCTGTGCTTTATGATTTTACAAGATAACATTGGTGAAAGCACGATCCCTTTCCTAGAAAGTATTGCAGAAATACTCACAGATGAAGAGTATCTATAAGCTGAAGCTTTATCAAATTTCGTATTAAAACTTAATTACATGAACTACATTTATTTCAACAGACTACGATTCTTAACAAACGAGATCAAATTACCTTTTATAATATTTTCGCTTAGAAATACTTACAGATAGTGCTGGAGAATCAGAGAAATCAAGAAATTCTCACTCTCTTGAGTAAGCCTTCAAGAATTCTACAATAAGCTCTAACTCATTAAGATGAAGATTGCTAGTTGTTTGTTAAGAATTTGCTCTAAGAAACTTTGCAGTTGCCATTAGAGAGGCTTATTCTCAAATTAAGCCCATCAAATCTGTCCTTGCTGTTTCATTCTTTCTTGCTGGACAGGAGGATAATTATTGTAGCAGATGATACATCTTAACTCTCGATTTTTATAGCTTCGTTAATGGCCCTTCTGAATCCACTAAAAACGATATCATATTCGATCATTCCTTATTTAAAGGAAGAGTACCTAGAGTTTCTAGAGGCGCCAGTTCCTTATGTAATTGGAGTACAAAAAGATATTTGGGATCATAAGATATGTATGCAGTAAATGAGATCACTGGAACTTGACTCGCAGGTATTAGCTTACTATCTTGATAAAGATGTAATCGTGATGGGCAAAGAGAAAACTTTGAAGCGGTAGAAATTTCTCAAGCAAAGTTTAATAGAGATTCGGGATTATTTCTTATTTTTGATCAGTACTCCACAGCCAAGAAGTATCAGATCAGGATGTAGATTTTCCAGATTTTCTACAATTACTTAACTCGGATAACAAGGAATATAGAGAAGTACCACGTCTTTAATGAATTCGACTCTCTCACTTACATTGAACAACAAATCACAGATAGAGATGACTAATTGTTTTACTCTGATTTAAATTTTGATTACTGATTTAAGATTTTGATTTTTTCTAAACCTCAATCTTCCTCTTATCAATAAACGAACTTTTGGAAGTATAGCAAGAAAGTTTAAAGCTTGAGCATAATCTGCCAGAGATAACTCACATATAGGATAATCAAATCACACACATCTAGCAAAGTATTGATGGTAATACAAAGTAAGTAAACATAGAATCATTTAGAGAGAGTTACAAAAGCTATAAAAATTAGATCAACGCCAGAGAGTAGGAATAGATATCAGTGAATGAGATTTTGCTCTTAGAGGAACAGTAAATGACCCTAATGAGAAGATTGAGTTCTTAAAATGAGGGAGAGAGCTCCACGGCTATTGGAAGTACAGCGTTAGTGAGCCGAGAATAGTCATTTGTCAGACAATCTGACATAAGAAATGAGATCAGGCAGACCATCCTAAAGTTCAAGAAAGAGAGATTCTCTATCCTACCATAAATTTTCATTTTATGATAAAAGCAGCATTAAGCTAACAGAGCAAGGATCTCCTCATTCAAGAATAATTTAACCAAGCACAGGCGATCTCCAGAATAGTAATCATAGTCCAAGAATTTAGTAAATAAACCAACTAGCCAAAGTCCTCCTAAGATCTTGAAGAATGTATCAAGCTAGGAAAATTTAAAGAAGCCTTAGAATTTAGTATCTAAGAAGAGTAGAGATAGTTCATCAGAAGAGCAGAACTCATACTTCAAGTATAATCCAAAGAAAGGTTAAGGAAATAAGTATGAAAGCTCGAGAGTGAGCATCGTTCCTAAACTCATAAATTAGATAGACAAAAAGAAGAATCCTAGCCCACCTCCTCCATAGATTCAATCCTTGAAATAGCATTTGAAGAACTAGAATCCAACACTTATTTAGAGCAATCTCACTTAATCTAGAACAAGTCAAAAGACTTCAAACGTGCGCCACTTTCAATCTCTATCTCCAAAGAATTACTTTGTTTAAACAAACTCTTTGCAAATGTCGAGAGAAGTTAAGTAGACGAGGTTTCCCTAACAAAATTCTAAAAATGAGTCTGCTACTAAGTTTTAGCCTTAATAGGAAAAACTTAAGTCTCCTGTAAACTTAAAATTTCAAGACTCAAACTCTTCTTCCAACATCAATCAAACAACACTTTATGCGTTTTAAAGCTCTCCCTCAAACCCCAACAGTCTTACTTCTTCGCACATAAATAGCCATCTCTTTGGATTTCTTCAGCATGAATAAACCATGTCTACTTAATTAACTACACATTAAGTTAATAAGAATTAACATTAGTAGTAGTAACCAGGACTCAACCCAAATAATCCAATTATCATACTTAACTAAGAATCAAATGTGAGATTAACTAAATAGCATAAGAATCAGCATTCCAAGCATCATCTAGGATTTTTTCATTATATTCCTATTCACTAAATTTCTATCAAGTTTAATAGAAGAATTAAGCTCTATTTCAAAGATTATACAAATCAGACTAGAAATAGTAGTAACCAAAGAACCACATTTCAAATGAACGCTTGAAGTAACCTGTGATATATGCTTTTGAAGAAGATATTTTGGCTTCTCCTTCTCATTTAAAAGTTTAAGAAGAGTATTCTATAAGAGACTAAGAGTTTAGATTTGCCAAAGACAAGAAGATTATAAACTCTAATAGCAAGCATGTGTCAAGCAAGAGCTCAGCCGCTTTTAATAAAAATCTAGTTATAGGATGAATATGAATGTGTTATTGGAGATAAGAAAAATTAAAATAAATACGAGAACTTTTGTGATTGAGTAGCCATAATTGTTTATTGTTTGGAATCCTTAGCAAAACCCCAAAATCTGTAAAGATAGAGTGAATAAGGGAGCTATTATTAAGTTTGAATAATTATAATTTAACTATCTTACTTGTTCCTGGAAGTGTAGCGTCAACTAGCCTGACCACTTGTCTGCCTGCGCGCTGGCGCCTCTAATTGTGCAAAAATGAAATCATTCGATCCGATCTTGTTGACTTTTAACCAATGTTGCTTGATTTGAAGGAGTACCCTATAAATAGGAAGGGGGTAGTAGGAATAGAAGGGGGTACCCTGCCAACTAGGTGCGACATCTCTAAAAATTTGGACATACCCTGTTTTCACTGGCAGGACCCTAGGGTTGAGTGGGGGTTACCCTTGATTTATGGCAGGTACCTCGGTTTTAGAGGGGAGTACCACCAATTTTTAGCAGGCATCTCTAAATTTTAGAGTGGAGTTCTAAAATAATGAGGGGTAGCTGCAAGTTTTATAAGTAGTTGGGTAGCTTCTACTACTAGCCAGTTAAAAATAGTAATTGACCATGACAGTGATTCTATAGGTGCTGGCAGAGAGCAACACTCAAGAGATAGAAGAAGGTTACTTTAAAATTTAACCGATCGCTGTATTAAACGGTATGGATACTCGAACGAATAAGCAGATGCAAGGAGCAGGTGTAAACAACTCACAGACTACAGGAACCGGCATGCACCAACCCTGGCATGTTGGCAGACAACGTCTACGCTAAGGTAAGTTCTCAAGCACACTGCACCAGTTCGGGTGGAGGTGGTCAAGTATGGTGAGTGAGTCCCTATATTTGTATTGCAACCACCAACCTTATCGAAAAGTCAACTAAACCTGCCACTTCACTATCTTACTTTGGCGTACCTAATTAATTTGCACAACTCCAAACTGATTTCCCCTACCACCACGCGCTAGTTGGTGGTGCATCATGATTTTGTGTGATGTTGCTTTTGATTTGGTGGCAGCAGGCACGACGGCAGGCACCTAACTCAAGGGGGCAAGTACCATGTTTTCGAGGTAGGAACAGGTTCCGGCCTGACTTTTGTAGAAAACCTCCTCGATGTACCTGTCCTCTCTCAACCCGCACGGGGTGCACCTAACTACATCGCAATCTTGTAGCCCATAGCCGATACCACTTGGGAAGATACAGGAAGCAGCCACGAAAGTGAGTTGTACAGACAAGAACCTGACAGGTAAGTGGTTTTGAGCAACCTCAGAGGGTTTGACTAGGACTTGCCGATTTTCAGGGCGGTTTGAGCGGCTTGCGTACTTTTGTAATCCGGACGGCTCCTTGTTGCCGCTAGGCCGAGCACCCTGATTTTATGTTGGATACTAACCTATAGCTATAGAGCGTCCACCATAGTAGTGGGGGTGGCAGGGGCACAGTGCAAGGTGCCGCCAAAAATTTTTCCGGAAACACCCTACTCAAAACCATACTCCAAAAGTGGCTGGACTTGTAGCTGCAAAGCCGAACCTCACCATTTATAGAAACAACACCTGTCTAAGCGTTCCAGCCAGGGCGTGCCGCTTCCCTCAACGTGCCCCGACGGGGTGCCGCTTGCTGCTGCACAGGATACTGCACGTGGCAACTTGGAAGCACCGTGTAGCGTAACGGGAGGAGTCGTGGCAGTCTGAGTTCGTGGTGGACGCTAGCACACCAAGCAGCAAGTACCGGTTCGGGAACGGCAACAGTCCGGAGGAGGCAGGCTGCAACATACCACGACCGCCACTTACCGCTGTTCGCCACCACTAAAAGTTGAGACAGCAGCACGTTCAGCAGACTGTAGCAACATAGTTAGCGGCAGCTGTCCCACGTTTGGCGAGTGCGCGGCATGGAAGCGGTCCATGACGCTTGATGTTGGCCTGGGCCGTGATAAAACTGAGAGTGCGCTGATAAAACTGGAGAGTCGGCACCGTTCAAGCCAGGGCGTGCCGCTTCCCTCAACGTGCCCCGACGGGGTGCCGCTTGCTGCTGCACAGGATACTGCACGTGGCAACTTGGAAGCACCGTGTAGCGTAACCGGAGGAGTCGTGGCAGTCTGAGTTCGTGGTGGACGCTAGCACACCAAGCAGCAAGTACCGGTTCGGGAACGGCAACAGTCCGGAGGAGGCAGGCTGCAACATACCACGACCGCCACTTACCCTGTCCGCCACCACTAAGTTGAGACACAGCACGTTCCAGCAGACTGCTAGCAACAAGTAGCGGCAGCTGTCCACGTTTGGCGAGTGCTGCCGGCAGGAACGGTCATGACGCTTGAGTTGGCCTGGGCCGTGATAAAACTGAGAGTGCGCTGATAAAACTGAGAGTCGGCACCTTTCAAGCCAGGGCGTGCCGCTTCCCTTCAACGTGCCCCGACGGGGTGCCGCTTGCTGCTGCACAGGATACTGCACGTGGCAACTTGGAAGCACCGTGTAGCGTAACGGGAGGAGTCGCGGCAGTCTGAGTTCGTGGTGGACGCTAGCACACCAAGCAGCAAGTACCGGTTCGGGAACGGCAACAGTCCGGAGGAGGCAGGCTGCAACATACCACGACCGCCACTTACCCTGTCCGCCACCACTAAGTTGAGACACAGCACGTTCCAGCAGACTGCTAGCAACAAGTAGCGGCAGCTGTCCACGTTTGGCGAGTGCTGCCGGCAGGAACGGTCATGACGCTTGAGTTGGCCTGGGCCGTGATAAAACTGAGAGTGCGCTGATAAAACTGAGAGTCGGCACCGTTCAAGCCAGGGCGTGCCGCTTCCCTCAACGTGCCCCGACGGGGTGCCGCTTGCTGCTGCACAGGATACTGCACGTGGCAACTTGGAAGCACCGTGTAGCGTAACGGGAGGAGTCGTGGCAGTCTGAGTTCGTGGTGGACGCTAGCACACCAAGCAGCAAGTACCGGTTCGGGAACGGCAACAGTCCGGAGGAGGCAGGCTGCAACATACCATATCACGACCGCCACTTACCCTGTCCGCCACCACTAAGTTGAGACACAGCACGTTCCAGCAGACTGCTAGCAACAAGTAGCGGCAGCTGTCCACGTTTGGCGAGTGCTGCCGGCAGGAACGGTCATGACGCTTGAGTTGGCCTGGGCCGTGATAAAACTGAGAGTGCGCTGATAAAACTGAGAGTCGGCACCGTTCAAGCCAGGGCGTGCCGCTTCCCTCAACGTGCCCCGACGGGGTGCCGCTTGCTGCTGCACAGGATACTGCACGTGGCAACTTGGAAGCACCGTGTAGCGTAACGGGAGGAGTCGTGGCAGTCTGAGTTCGTGGTGGACGCTAGCACACCAAGCAGCAAGTACCGGTTCGGGAACGGCAACAGTCCGGAGGAGGCAGGCTGCAACATACCACGACCGCCACTTACCCTGTCCGCCACCACTAAGTTGAGACACAGCACGTTCCAGCAGACTGCTAGCAACAAGTAGCGGCAGCTGTCCACGTTTGGCGAGTGCTGCCGGCAGGAACGGTCATGACGCTTGAGTTGGCCTGGGCCGTGATAAAACTGAGAGTGCGCTGGATAAAACCCTTGGAAAAGAAGGGGTTTTTTCCCCCCCCCCCCGCCGGCACCGTCAAGCCGGGCGTGCCGTTCCCTCACGTGCCCGACGGGTGCCGCTTGCTGCTGCAACAGGATACTGCACGTGGCCAGACTTGGAAGACGGTAGCGTAACGGGAGGAGTCGTGGCAGTCTGAGTTCAGGTGGCGCCTAGCACAACCAAGCAGCAAAGTACCTTTGAGAGCGAGCCGGTCTGTACACCTGAACAACAAGCAAATAAAACGGTATACTGAAAGAAGCAGGCAGCCTGCCTCCTCCGGACTGCTGCCTTTCCCGAACCGGTACTTGCTGCTTATTGTGCGAGCCTCCACCTCGAACTTAGACTGCCACGACTCCTCCAGTTACGTTACAAGGTGCTTCCAAGCTGCCACGTGCAGTATACTGTGCAGCAGCAAGCGGCACCCCGTAGGGGCACGTTGAGGGAAGCGGCACGCCCTGGCTTGAACGGTGCCGACTCTCAGTTTTATCAGCGCACTCTCAGTTTTATCACGGCCCAGGCCAACTCAAGCGTCATGACCGTTCCTGCCGGCAGCACTCGCCAAACGTGGACAGCTGCCGCTACTTGTTGCTAGCAGTCTGCTGGAACGTGCTGTGTCTCAACTTAGTGGTGGCGGACAGGGTAAGTGGCGGTCGTGGTATGTTGCAGCCTGCCTCCTCCGGACTGTTGCCGTTCCCGAACCGGTACTTGCTGCTTGGTGTGCTAGCGTCCACCACGAACTCAGACTGCCACGACTCCTCCCGTTACGCTACACGGTGCTTCCAAGTTGCCACGTGCAGTATCCTGTGCAGCAGCAAGCGGCACCCCGTCGGGGCACGTTGAGGGAAGCGGCACGCCCTGGCTTGAAAGGTGCCGACTCTCAGTTTTATCAGCGCACTCTCAGTTTTATCACGGCCCAGGCCAACTCAAGCGTCATGACCGTTCCTGCCGGCAGCACTCGCCAAACGTGGACAGCTGCCGCTACTTGTTGCTAGCAGTCTGCTGGAACGTGCTGTGTCTCAACTTAGTGGTGGCGGACAGGGTAAGTGGCGGTCGTGGTATGTTGCAGCCTGCCTCCTCCGGACTGTTGCCGTTCCCGAACCGGTACTTGCTGCTTGGTTGTGGCTAGCGTCCACCACGAAGCTCAGACTTGCCAACGCTCCTCCCGGTACGCTACAACGGTGCTTCCAAGTGCCAACGTGCAGTATCCGCTTGCAGAATCAGCAAGCGGCACCACCGTCGGGGCACCGTGTTGAGGGAAGCGGACGGCCCCTGGCATTGACGGTGCCGACTCTCAGTTTATCAAGCGCACTCTCAGTTTTACTCACGGCCAGGCCACTCAAGCGTCATGACCTGTTCCGTCAGCCGGCAGCACTCGCCAAATGTGACATGCTGCGCGCTACTTGTTGTAAGCGATGCTGCTGGAACGTGCTTGTTGTCTCAACTTAGTGGTGGCGGACAGGGTAAGTGGTGGTCGTGGTATGTTGCAGCCTCCCTCCCCCCGACTGCTACCGTTTCCGAACCGCACTTGCTGCTTGGTGTGCTAGGGGCCACCCCGAACTCAGACTGCCACGACTCCTCCCGTTACGCTACACGGTGCTTCCAAGTTGCCACGTACAGTATCCTGTGCAGCAGCAAGCGGAACCCCGTTGGGGCACGTTGAGGGAAGCGGCACGCGCCCTGGCTTGAACGGTGCCGACTCTCAGTTTTATCAGCGCACTCTCAGTTTTATCACGGCCCAGGCCAACTCAAGCGTCATGACCGGTCCTGCCGGCAGCA
Source organism: Tetmemena sp. SeJ-2015 (assembly GCA_027382625.1). Classification (NCBI taxonomy): domain Eukaryota; phylum Ciliophora; class Spirotrichea; order Sporadotrichida; family Oxytrichidae; genus Tetmemena; species Tetmemena sp. SeJ-2015. Next base: position 8,709 of record JAJKFJ010022140.1, on the reverse strand, counting down.
CTCGCCAAACGTGGACAGCTGCCGCTACTTGTTGCTAGCAGTCTGCTGGAACGTGCTGTGTCTCAACTTAGTGGTGGCGGACAGGGTAAGTGGCGGTCGTGGTATGTTGCAGCCTGCCTCCTCCGGACTGTTGCCGTTCCCGAACCGGTACTTGCTGCTTGGTGTGCTAGCGTCCACCACGAACTCAGACTGCCACGACTCCTCCCGTTACGCTACACGGTGCTTCCAAGTTGCCACGTGCAGTATCCTGTGCAGCAGCAAGCGGCACCCCGTCGGGGCACGTTGAGGGAAGCGGCACGCCCTGGCTTGAACGGTGCCGACTCTCAGTTTTATCAGCGCACTCTCAGTTTTATCACGGCCCAGGCCAACTCAAGCGTCATGACCGTTCCTGCCGGCAGCACTCGCCAAACGTGGACAGCTGCCGCTACTTGTTGCTAGCAGTCTGCTGGAACGTGCTGTGTCTCAACTTAGTGGTGGCGGACAGGGTAAGTGGCGGTCGTGGTATGTTGCAGCCTGCCTCCTCCGGACTGTTGCCGTTCCCGAACCGGTACTTGCTGCTTGGTGTGCTAGCGTCCACCACGAACTCAGACTGCCACGACTCCTCCCGTTACGCTACACGGTGCTTCCAAGTTGCCACGTGCAGTATCCTGTGCAGCAGCAAGCGGCACCCCGTCGGGGCACGTTGAGGGAAGCGGCACGCCCTGGCTTGAACACTTAGGCAGATTCTGTTTCAATAAATGGTGATGTTCGGCTTTGCAGCTACAAGTCCAGCCACTTTTGGAGTATGGTTTTGAGTAGGGTGTTTCCGGAAAAATTTTTGGCGGCACCTTGCACTGTGCCCCTGCCACCCCCACTACTATGGTGGACGCTCTATAGCTATAGGTTAGTATCCAACATAAAATCAGGGTGCTCGGCCTAGCGGCAACAAGGAGCCGTCCGGATTACAAAAGTACGCAAGCCGCTCAAACCGCCCTGAAAATCGGCAAGTCCTAGCCAAACCCTCTGAGGTTGCTCAAAACCACTTACCTGTCACGTTCTTGTCTGTACAACGCGCTTTCGTGGCTGCCTCCTGTATCTGCCCAAGTGGTATCGGCTATGGGCTACAAGATTGCGATGTAGTTAGGTGCACCCCTTGCGGGTTGAGAGAGGACAGGTACATCGAGGAGGTTTTCTACAAAAGTCAGGCCGGAACCTGTTCCTACCTCGAAAACATGGTACTTGCCCCCTTGAGTTAGGTGCCTGCCGTCGTGCCTGCTGCCACCAAATCTATAGCACCTTCACACAAAATCATGAGGTACCACCAACTAGCGCGTGGTGTTAGTGGAAATCGGTTTGGAGTTGTGCAAATGAATTAGGTACGCCAAAGTAAGATTGTGAAGGGGCAGGTTTAGGTGACTTTTCGATAAGGTTGGTGGTTGCAATACAAATATAGGGACTCACTCACCATACTTGACCACCTCCACCCGAACTGGTGCAGCGTGCTTGAGAACTTACCTTAGCGTAGACGTTGTCTGCCAACATGCCAGGGTTGGTGCATGCCGGTTCCTGTAGTCTGTGAGTTGTTTACACCTGCTCCTTGGCATCTGCTTGCTGGTTCGAGTATCCATACCATTTAATACAGCGATCGGTTAAATTTTAAAGTAACCTTCTTCTATCTCTTGAGTGTTGCTCTCTGCCAGCACCTATAGAATCACTGTCATGGTCACTTACTATTTTTAACTGGCTAGTAGTAGAAGCTACCCAACTACTTATAAAACTTGCAGCTACCCCTCATTATTTTAGAACTCCACTCTAAAATTTAGAGATGCCTGCTAAAAATTGGTGGTACTCCCCTCTAAAACCGAGGTACCTGCCATAAATCAAGGGTACCCCCCACTCAACCCTAGGGTCCTGCCAGTGAAAACAGGGTATGTCCAAATTTTTAGAGGTGTAGCACCTAGTTGGCAGGGTACCCCCTTCTATTCCTACTACCCCCTTCCTATTTATAGGGTACTCCTTCAAATCAAGCAACATTGGTTAAAAGTCAACAAGATCGGATCGAATGATTTCATTTTTTCACAATTGGAGGCGCCAGCGCGCAGGCAGACAAGTGGTCAGGCTAGTTGACGCTACACTTCCAGGAACAAGTAAGATAGTTAAATTATAATTATTCAAACTTAATAATAGCTCCCTTATTCACTCTATCTTTACAGATTTTGGGGTTTTGCTAAGGATTCCAAACAATAAACAATTATGGCTACTCAATCACAAAAGTTCTCGTATTTATTTTAATTTTTCTTATCTCCAATAACACATTCATATTCATCCTATAACTAGATTTTTATTAAAAGCGGCTGAGCTCTTGCTTGACACATGCTTGCTATTAGAGTTTATAATCTTCTTGTCTTTGGCAAATCTAAACTCTTAGTCTCTTATAGAATACTCCTCTTAAACTTTCAAATGAGTAGGAGAAGCCAAAATATCTTCTTCAAAAGCATATATTACAGGCTATTTCAAGCGTTCATTTGAAATGTGGTTCTTTGGTAACTACTATTTCTAGTCTGATTTGTATAATCTTTGAAATAGAGCTTAATTCTTCTATTAGACTTGATAGAAATTTAGAAAAAAAAGATAATGAAAAAAATAATTCTAGTTGATGCTTGGAAGGCTGATTCTTATGTTATTTAGTTAACCTCACATTTGATTCTTAGTTAAGTATGATAATTGGATTATTTGGGTTGCTTCCTGATAACTGCTACTGCTTATTAACTTAATGTGTAGTTAATTAAGTAGACATGGTTTATTCATGCTGAAGAAATCCAAAGAGATGGCTATTTATGTGCGAAGAAGTAAGACTGTTGGGGTTTGAGGGAGAGCTTTAAAACGCATAAAGTGTTGTTTGATTGATGTTGGAAGAAGAGTTTGAGTCTTGAAATTTTAAGTTTACAGGAGACTTAAGTTTTTCCTATTAAGGCTAAAACTTAGTAGCAGACTCATTTTTAGAATTTTGTTAGGGAAACCTCGTCTACTTAACTTCTCTCGACATTTGCAAAGAGTTTGTTTAAACAAAGTAATTCTTTGGAGATAGAGATTGAAAGTGGCGCACGTTTGAAGTCTTTTGAGTTGTTCTAGATTAAGTGAGATTGCTCTAAATAAGTGTTGGATTCTAGTTCTTCAAATGCTATTTCAAGGATTGAATCTATGGAGGAGGTGGGCTTGGATTCTTCTTTTTGTCTATCTAATTTATGAGTTTAGGAACGATGCTCACTCTCGAGCTTTCATACTTATTTCCTTTACCTTTCTTTGGATTATACTTGAAGTATGAGTTCTGCTCTTCTGATGAACTATCTCTACTCTTCTTAGATACTAAATTCTAAGGCTTCTTTAAATTTTCCTAGCTTGATACATTCTTCAAGAGCTTAGGAGGACTTTAGCTAGTTGGTTTATTTACTAAATTCTTGGACTAAGATTATTAATCTGGAGATCGCCTATGCTTGGTTAAATTATTCTTGAATGAGGAGATCCTTGCTCTATTAGCTTAATGCTGCTTTTATCATAAAATGAAAATTTATGGTAGGATAGAGAATCTCTCTTTCTTGAACTTTAGGATAGTCTACCTGATCTCATTCCTTATGTCAGATTGTCTGACAAAAGACTATTCTCTACTCACGAAAGCTGTACTTCCAATAGCCGTGGAGCTCTCTCCCTCATTTTAAGAACTCAATCTTCTCATTAGGGTCACTTACTGTTCCTCTAGGAGCAGCATCTCATTCACTGATATCTATTCCTACTCCCTTGCGTAGATCTGATTTTTACAGCTTTTGTAACTCTCTCTAAATGATTCTATGTTTACTTACTTTGTATTAGCATCAATACTTTGCTAGATGTGTGTGATTTGATTATCCTATATGTGAGTTATCTCTGGCAGATTATGCTCAAGCTTTAAACTTTCTTGCTAAACTTCCAAAAGTTCGTTTATTGATAAGAGGAAGATTGAGGTTTAGAAAAAAATCAAAATCTTATATCATATATCAAAATTTAAATCAGAGTAAAACAATTAGTCATCTCTATCTGTAATTTGTTGTTCAATGTAAGTGAGAGAGTCGAATTCATTAAAGACGTGGTACTTCTCAAAATTCCTTGTTATCCGAGTTAAGTAATTGTAGAAAATCTGGAAAATCTGCATCCTGATCTGATACTTCTTAGCTATGGAGTACTGATCAAAATTAAGAACACATATTCTAAAATTGATCTCGAATCTCTATTAAACTTTGCTTGAGAAATTTCTACCGCTTCAAAGTTTTCTCTTTGCCCATCACGATTACATCTTTATCAAGATAGTAAGCTAATATCTGCGAGTCAAGTTCCAGTGACCTCATTTACTACATGCATATCTTGTGATCCTAAATATCTTTTTGAACTCCAATTACATAAGGAACTGGCGCGTCTAGAAACTCCAGGTACTCTTCTTTTAAATAAGGAATGATTGAATATGATATCGTTTTTAGTGGATTTAGAAGGGCCATTAACGAAGCTATGAAGATCGAGAGTTAAGATGTATCATCTGCTACAATAATTATCCTCCTGTCCAGCAAGAAAGAATGAAACAGCACGGACAGATTTGATGGGCTTAATTTGAGAATAAGCCTCTCTAATGGCAACTGCAAAGTTTCTTATAGCAAATTCTTAACAAACAACTAGCAATCTTCATCTTAATGCGTCAAAGCTTAATGCAGAATCCTTGAAGGCTTACTCAAAAGAGTGAGAATTTCTTGATTTCGCTAATTCTCCAGCACTATCTGTAAGTATTTCTAAGCGAAAATATTATAAAAGATAATTTGATCTCGTTTGTTAAGAACCGTAGTCTGTTGAAATAAATGTAGTTCATGTAATTAAGTTTTGAAACGAAATTTGATAAAGCTTCGACTTATAGATACTCTTCATCTGTGAGTATTTCAGCAATACTTTCTAGGAAAGGAATTGTGGTTTCTCCAATCAAATCTTGCAAAATCATAAAGCACAGATTAGTTTGATGGTATTGATAGGATAATATCTCTCTCTTATCTCGAAGGCTTTTTTTAAAGAAAAGAGAGGTCATAAAAAACTTATTCCCATCCTCTGAAGTAAAAGTGAATGTGAAGATTTTGAAACTTTGTTTAATGCTAGATAAAATTGATAAATATAAGCAGTTAAAAAGATTTTGTCTTATTTTTAAAAGTAGGAAGTGCCATTTTCGAAACAGATTCTAAGGAATAGCTAAACTTGCTTTACTTTGAAACTTAATTGCTCATTTATTCATCATAAGTTTCTGTTTTATAGTTATAGATCAAAGTTGGATTAAACTCCCCTTCAATAATCTCTTCCATTATTTCAGAAGAAGCAGTAGAAGGAGAATGTATGTCTTTTTTGCTCGAAGAATTTTGATTAAGTGCTGCTGCTCCTTGCCAAAATTAAGATTATAAAAACTTTGGTCCAAATACAAGAAATTCTTCCATTAAATATTGCAGCTCACTCTAAATTAATCCTATAAATTCATTCTTTATTTTCATATTTCTGATATCTCTATTCAATATTAAATTTCTAATGGGAAGCAAGCCTGAAAAAGACTCAAAAGAAATTGGATGCTTGTCCTAAGGTGCAATCAGTCTGGCTTTATCTAGAGCCCGTTTTTTTTTCATCTGAAAATATATACAAATCTTTCTTAAATACTTGTGTTTATTTGGGAATCTTAAATCAGAGAGAGAGAGAGAGTAGAATAGCATAATTAAATCCTGGATTAATCCCGACACCAATATAAAAGTTAGAAACTTGAAATCTAACTCCTTTAAATCAAGAGAACACCTCTCAAATGACTAGATTTCTCAAGAATGCAGGTCTAAAGATATTTCTTAAGAGTTTCGCTCTTAGAATAGATTCAAAGTAAGGGCTGAGTAGTTCTCCAGATTCTACTTCTAGTAGAAAAAAGACTTTCTTTGGTTAGTAGTGAATGAGATTTCAAAGTCAGAAAAAGAAAAAGACCCCACGATTTAAAGACGAGAGAAGTATCAAATAAGGATAAAATGAGTTTTTAAGCCTGTGGTGCTATTCTATTTATGAAATTAGAGTTATCTTTAAAGAATTCAAATTAGGGAAAGTCTAGGATGGTCTTAATAATTACTTGGAGTTTGGCAGTCTGCTTTTCAATAAATTTAACTTCGTTGAGCTACTCAAAATTTTGTTAGAGATAAGTAACCATAGAAAGTGCAGCCTCATTTGAAAAATCGCTTCGAATGTATCGCATTATTGGATTGTGACGAAAAAAGAAGATTCATGCTATGTAAACCACCGAAGCAGAGCAAGTTCCTTTCACAAGAATCACAGATCCTATAACTTCTAAAGGTTAAGTCAAATGCCACCTTAGATAAATAGGGGGAAGCCCAGATTAAAAATGTGAAGGAAATAGCTGAAAATGCTTGCAAGATTATTTACTCTATAAAGGATAGAAAAAAAAGTGGGTTACTTATTGATATGGATAAGCTGTGCTTGCTCTTGAAATGATGCTCAAGACAACTTAAAACAGAAGAAGCTATAAAGAAAAGTGGAGTGGCTAGACTCAAGTAGTCCTACTACGATAAGCTTAAAATAATGCAGGTGATTTAAAATATTTCATAATTCATAATTCACGTGAGTTATAAACGAATGGATATCCCTATGAACCTAGACTTAATCATTTTTTATTAAGGCTCTCTATAATATTAATAGCCAGGAATGAGCTCTTGATATGGTTTTAAATAGTATCTGCAATCGCATGATGATACTTTTAAAAGTTTTGACACTTTAAAAGAAGTAACAGATTTTATCATTTGATTAAGATCTTTTAGTTCTATATTTTGCCAATGATCTCTAGTTTTAAGATTTTTTTTATAACTCTTCGGTTATACTTTTAATGTTATCCTAACACTAAGATTTATTTGAGCCAAATTATCGCTCTTGTAAGAACAAACATCACCAGATATAATGATGCACTCTGAAGTGTATAATTGTACTTGATGCGCACGTGAAAGATGTGATTTAGCAAGATTTCATCAAAACAAATTACGTCTATGGTGCTTTAGAATTCAAATGGCTCGCTCAGCACAGATACTACTGGGAAGATAACATCATATTTTTGAATTTAATCGCATTAATATTCCATAAAAAATTTACACAAAAATCTTATTGGATTGTAAAGTGTGAGTAATCACAAGTATTATGAACTTAAGGTAAAGAGCAATTGCCAGGAATGTTTAATTATATTATGCACTTGCTGAGATATTATACGTTCAGCCCCGATTTTTCACTACGGACTAGGAAGCCAGTTCTTGCAGTAAATAGCCACTGCTGTTTTAGTCTTTTTACTGAACTTTAGAGAAGTAGCTTCAAATCCATCCATTATTGGCATGTTTATCAAAAATGTTCCCTAAAATAGTGGGATTTTATAAACTAAAATTACCTTTTTTTTGAAATTTTTATAGCAATACTCGACAACAAGGAGCGCTTATAATAACAAGCTTTAACACAAATGACAAGAGCTTCGTTCTCATTCGTCAAGGCTTTACAGAAGGAAACTGAAAACTTTTTGAAAAATTGAGCTGAACGTATAATAATTTATAACTTCCTTGAAATAAATAATTATTTATAATTAAGCTGGCTTTTATTTAACAGTCAATACAAACTTCATAATTAACTTGCGAACTTAGAAAAAAAAGAATGAGTCAAAATTTGCTTATCCTCAAGTAATAAATTAATTTTATATGCTACAGATGGCGAACAAAGCTTTCAAATAGCTTTCACTTTATAATTTTACAGCTAATTTAAATAGAGACTTTAAGCAAAGTCTCTTATTATCTTATTGATTAGTATTTCTCCAAATAAATTTAAATAAATCTTGGTAATTTGCTTTGCTAAGACTAAAAATATTATTTTCTCACAAGGATTTATAAAGATGAATTTTTTAATAATTCTGCTATAGTTTATTTTATTATATTTAGCTAATTATAAATATATTTACTCAGGCATTTTAGATCAAATTATTTAACTTTCGAAGGAAGGTGAAGAGTAAAACGAAACTCAAGAAAGTGAAATCTTAAAGCGGAAGAACAATTTATTGGCAAGCAGTGGATATTAATTTTTACTTCTGATTAAAAATTTATTAATTTTGGAAAAAGAAGGGGAAACTCAGAATAAAAAGACAGCATCCAAGATGAGCATTCTCCTAAATACAAAGAAAGGAGGGTCTCTTAAATAGAGAAAATTATTTCTTTTCAAATTTAATTAAATATGAAAATGATAGAAGAAGGAATTAAAAATAGAAAAAAGCGAAATAAGAAAAAAAATGAAGAGAGCGCATTCAAAACCCCAAAAAACCCCATAATATTTTGAAAAATTTAAATTTAAATTTTTGTATAATTAATTTCTTTATTAATAAATTATAATCCCTTTTCAAATTTTAACCCTAAAAAAGGAACTAAAAATTTCTAGGAAAAGGGGACCTTGACGTGTTTTCTCATATTCTCTGGGAAATTTTTTACCCTTTTAATGCTTCCTCTATCTAATAGTTCATTTTATGATTATTGAGAAGAATGAAAAAAATTTTTTAAACCAAGACTTTTTACTTTTCTTAAATTATTCTGGGTCGGTTCGAGGTCCCCAAAATCGTGGGTGTGGTAAAAAGGGCTAGTAGTAGTAGTAGTTAGTAGTAGTAGTAGTAGT
>JAJKFJ010022139.1:0-68233 GCA_027382625.1 Tetmemena sp. SeJ-2015 | reverse complement strand
TCTTAATTAAGTCTTTTCTGTAATTTTGGGAAAGCGTGTATATCATATATAATGATCATTAATATCAATTCATTAATTCACTAAGTATATAGGTTATGGGGTTTATATAGGTTATGGGGTTTAGATTGAATATCTCATGCATATTAAAAAATATTTTAAGGATATTTAGCTCATTGTTAATTGGATTCCAGTAATTAAGACTGACTTTTATCATAATCTGAAAACTCTAAATATATATTCTTAACTTACAAACATTGAGGCCTGGAAACAAAAATATAATTTTTTTATTATTTTTGGCCTTGATCCTTCCCACCCATTTTCCCTCCGATTGACCTCTCATTAAAAAATAAATATTTTTAATAACTAATAATGCTGAAAATTACTATATGAAATTTTATGTTGTGCATCTTGGAGTTTTTCTTCAAGTTAACAAAAAATTTTAATTTTCTTTTGAGCCTTAAAAAACAGTTTTTTTTATTTTTTTATGATAAAAATATTTCTAATGCATAATTAATCATGGATGGGCGTGTAGCCTTTACCATAATAGATTGAGTCTAAATTTTTCTTTCTGTATGTGAATTAGAGTTGGTTGAGTTTTATATATAAATTTGACTTAGAAAGGAACTGATTTTCTTGATTGCTCTAGGTTTATCCCCTGCCACCCTCTAACGTTTAATTAACTTATATAACGTCTCAAATTCAACTATTTATTATTCCCATCCCTCATACTATATAATCAATTTCATTTTCCTTTTTATTTTTGAATAAGGATCCAATTGCTTCTTGAAATAACTATTAATTAAATTGCTCATGAGTGAGAAGACAAAGAGACAATATAAATAAATAAATGATCATGGACACAGTCGTGCTCAGATCAGACACTTCCCATTAAGTAAGCATTGCAATTCAAGCAAGCAAGTCATTCATAGTAAAGTTGTAACAATGATTGGATTATTTTAATGTATAAGAAGATTGTGAACCTGGTCGAGTGCTACCGCCAGAGAACATATGTAGAGGATGTAGACTACCTTCATTTCAACAATAAAGAAAGTGGCATTATTTTAACCTTGAGAAGAAGTTAGGAGGTAAGAAAAAGTGATCAACTGCAAGAAATATTTTATGGTTAGGCATGCAAGGCCTCGCACAGAGTTTGAGGACAAACTATGAGACAAGAACAATCTTAATTATTGATAGTTGCACTTCGAGTAAAGAGAAGAGCAGTTTGGATCTAACAAGAAAGCTGCTTCTAAGAGAACTCCCTTCATCACCTTATTCTTGGGGGCCCTCGACGATTTCATGCTTAAGCTACTGTTGGTGTGTGCTGTAGTTTCCATCTCTATTGAAGTTGGCTTTGCTGATGAGAGCCACAGATCCACAGGTACGTAACATGAGCTCTATCAAGTAAAAGAAAATTAAAGGTAGAAAAATTTAACTTGATCTCTCGATAAAATTTTCCCATCAACTTTAGACTGTGAACTTATTTCTATATAGCTTGGATTGAGGTACTTAACTATAATCTTTGTGGCTGTGTTCGTCGTGGCTTTTGTGGACAATTTTTAAACTAGAAGGAGATTCAATTCATCAAGCTGCAAGCTATCAGCGACAAAGATAACATAAAAAGGAAGTAAATCCTTCATTTAATAACATCGTGAGTGTTTTAGAGTAAAATCTTATTAATATAGGTTGTTTGCTTAAGAAACGGAGTTGAAGAGCAAATCAATCCACCATTCAAATTAGATCAAGATCAAGGCAGGAATGAACATTCCAGTTGACGGTGTAATCATCCACGGTTCAGGTGTCTCAGTCAGTGAGGCAGCAATGACTGGTGAGTCTGACGAGCTTAAGAAGGAAAACCTTGAGGTCTGCAAAATGAGAAGAGAGGAAAAGGAAGCTGAGTATGCTTACAACAAGGACCCTAAGAGAAACCCTCATGATGTTCCTTCTCCAGTCCTCCTTTCAGGAACTCAAATCGCTACTTCCAATGTTTTGCAAATTTTTGATTACTCATTATGCATTTTTACTGGCGAGGGATGGTTCATCGTCATCATGATTGGAAAGCACAGTTGTGTTGGTAAAATTATGGGCAAGCTCGAGTAAAGAGTCGAGACTACTCCTCTTCAGGAAAAGCTAGAGGCCATTGGAACTGATGTGGGAAAGGTTGGAATAAATATTTTTATAGAATGTTCTGCGCTTTGTTGACTATCCACGTTCTCTTCTTAAGATTCTTTATTCAGAGGTTCGTAACTAGAGAATTCGATTTCTTTGGCGGCGAATACGTGAAAAATAAAGCCGGAAATAACGATGGCTCTCTCAAGGATTACATTTCAATAATATAATAAAATTGGGAATTAAAGGGCCCCGGCATAAATAGAATCCGTGACTCAATGATATTGCTGTGACGCACTTATCTGACGCACACAAATCTACCAGCCGAATAGGGATATTAAACACGTGGCACCCACCTCACACTCTGAGCAGAAGCCCCCGGTTTCACCATCCAAAAAACCTAAAAGGAGAAAAAAAATCCGGTAGCTTCGGAACGAGAGCAAGTAACTGCTCCGTAGCGTCTGGCTTCGCTATCCAGCTGCATGACTGAGTGTTTTCCCATAGATCACATCCCTCCACGCCTACAAGGATTAGGAAGGTGAGTGGAAACCACTCACCTTTGATTATCTCTCCAGTGAGCAGCTCAACCACCTTCCCCAGGGCTTCGGCTGCCATTATCCCTTGCCTCTTTTAAGCACTCACCCACCAGCCAACGGATTACCAAACCAGAAAGCCTTCAGGGAAAGGGCGACCGGTGCCTAATGCCGGTCGTGTGCGTCCTGAATTTTAACTTTCTAATTTAATAATTTTTTTAATGAATAAATTTGAACATTAAATATATAATTAAAGCATGCTAAATAATCACTATAATTTTTGGATAAGAACCAGGCAAGATAATCTCCATGAAAGTAGAATTATAGCTTAAAGATTTAGCAGACTACTTCTTCTTCACCTCCTAAAAAACTCCACTTTGGATCTGTAAATGAAGAATATCTTTCAGATTTCAAGCAGCAATAACAGAAGATTTTCGGCAGCAATAACAAATTTTTGATTTCTCAAAAGAATTCCATCCTAGATAAGATTGAGTAAAAGGTTCAATAAAAGATGCTAGAAAGCATCATCAAGAATATAAGTGGAATGGAAGTTAGTGTTGATATGAGGAGGAAGTAATTAAAAATCAAAATCAATAAAGAATTTTAATTTCTTTTTAGAGTTCAAGGATTTTTTGCTTTCTTATTAGATTCTTATTTTAAATAGATGATTTTTGAAAATAAATAGTTAGGTCCTCTATTAAAAAGATCATTATATTTTCAAACAAAAAACGCCGCTTCTTTAGTTGGTCCATCCTTTTTAAATATTTTTTTAATAGGAAGAGAACTGAAAATACCTTGCTAGAAACTTACTTTCATCTCGTTTAATTAGGTCTTTTATTATATAAATTTATTTCTCCACTATTTTCAATAAATTCTTATTTTCTCTCTTATAATAAATAAGAAAGTCCAGATCTGACTGAAAATGTAGATTAGTTGTAACAATAGCCTATTTATTTCATTTTATATTGCTTAAGAAGAGATTAAATATGATCCTCTCAAGAAAAATAGTTCAGAAATACAAGATTTGACACGCTCTCCAATTTAATTATCGTAGAATAATTTGAACGGCTAAACTACGCAGAAAATATCCTAAAAATCCTTAAATAAGGAAACATCAGCTTCAAATATCACAGCAGAAGATTTTAATGAGAGATCTTAACACGCTTTAAATGAATTAGATGAGGACGTGTGGCTGGAAGATAAAAAACTTTTTGAGAGCGAGAAAGATCTTACAAGCGAATATTTGTATAAGTATGGGCCTAAGTTAGACTGGAGCAAGTGCTTCTTAAACCATCGGTGCAAAGGAATTCACACTGGATTCAATGAAATGTAAGAAGTAGAAGCGTTTTAAATGAACTTTCTTTAGTTAAAAAAGTTACAAGCTTTTCAAAACTGATGAGATTGACTAAGCACTCGCAAAGATTGAAGAAAGAGAAAAAGACTTTAAAGACTTCATTCTCTTAGAACCCTACTATCTGAAGTCAATAAATACTATAAGGGAGCTAGTGTTTAAGGAGCTTGAGTTAACAGGACTCTATTACAAGTACATTAAGAGATATGGCTTGGTAAGCTTGAAACCCTTTTTACTCTTGTATTGTAGTTGACTGTTCTAAATACTTAAAAACTACTTCTTTTGTGCAAGAAGTATTTCCAGCTGAGGGAGATAATGATGCCTTTATTCGTTGACATCAATTTAAGACAAAAACTAGTGAGATCAATCAAAGCCAAGATCTCAATTATTGAAGGACCAGACATTGATTACTCAGAAGATGAAGATGAGCTCACAAATAACGGAAATAAAGTTGTAGAGCTTTCAAGAAATATTATAAACTTGATCGAAAAGTTAAGATCTTCTTATAAGGAGTTTGATATTGACTTCATTTATAAAGATTAGGTAAGTTCAGTTTTAAATTTGGTCTGACGTTAATTTAGGATTTGACAAAATTAATAAAGAAAGAGACAAATGAAGTGAAAAATTTGCTGTTTGCTTTCAACATAACGACATGAAGATAACATAATAAAATTTATCAATTTCATTAATCTTTAGCTATTTAATTCATCTTTTTAAATAGAATGTAATTAGAATCAAGCCTTTGTATTGACGTAAGAATCTCCACCATATTAGCTGGAGGTGACATCATTTGGCCTTTAATGTCTTCTGTAATTAAAATCAAAGTAGGATGACATGCCCTTGCTAAGATTAGGATGCATTAGAGTCTTATTGAGCTCCTCTTGTCTCCTCATATATATACAGTTAAATATACTTATTCTACTCATTTGAATTGTGCCACTTCTTAAAGCAACAACTGAGAACTCATGGAAGCAATCTACTGCAGTAAAGTCGTTTCTACCCTTATCATAGATGGAAAGTCGTGTCTTAGTTCTGTCAAGCAGAGGCTCATCAGTTTCAATAGAGGTGTCATTCATCAAAATTAGCACGACTAAAGCGATTACACAAGAGCAAGCTGTTATGTAAAAGATGCCATTGAAGCCAATCATCACTTGAAACTCTAGGATAATAACTGAGAGGATGAGAGTGGAGAAGCAATTAGCAGTGAAGCAATAAGAGTAGAGGTAGGAACCTTGCTCTGGACCGAAAACTATTGCGAAAAATGTGGGCATGCTCACATAGATAGAACCATATATGTAGAATATGAGACAGAGATAGATAGTGAAAAATACTTGGCTTGATCCCACAAACTAGAAAGTCATGGACAAGATTATTGAAAAGGTCATTAAGGTTCCCATGAAAAGTTTAAAGGGGAGAAAGTCAAGTATTAGCCCACCGAATAATCTAGAGAGGGCATTAAATACCATAGCTATCGAGCCTGCTAATGTTAGAAACTGATCAGAATGGCCGAAATTTTCTCCAATTCCCTTAAATTAAATGAAGGTATATTGACCAAACATGACTGAGAAGAAAAGTAGGATATAACTGTAAATGAATTGTTGACTAGAAATCAAGGTTTTGAAAGAGCCCCTATATTGTTGCTTTCTTTGATACATGATAGTTCTCTACTTTTCAAGAGTGTTCTATTCTGGTATCCATATAAAGGAAATACATATCACCATTAGAATAACTTCTATGAAGGAGATAATTATAATCTCAGATTTTTGTGATTAAGAATTTATAATTTTTTTAGATAACTTAGAAGTAGCTAGGTATATTGATGCTGACCTCATCAGAGAAGTATTTATAGATTGAGGTACTAGATGAGTCACCTTTAGCCGCTTCTTAGTTTGGATTTATCACGAAAGAAAAAAATTAAGAAAGATGAATAGATATTGCCAACTATAGTTCCAAGACCATTTGACAGGAATATCAAGCTGCTCACTAAGCCCTTGTTGTTAGGAAAGCATTTCCAGCCCACAAAGAGAGGCAACATGAACTATACTACATAAAAAGTGAAAATCTTACCATAGTTCCTAGTCCTAACCCGCCGAGAATACTATAAGTCATCACGAAAATAGAATAGTTCTAAATCAAGCTGCACAAAAACTGGGAAGTTATAGTATATATTAAATTTTGTAGAAGTAACGTAGAATGAAAGTCCGATAGATATTATTCTGTAGTTTATCAAATTTTGACAAAAATTACATCTTGGGATGAAGATATAAAACGAGTTTTGTTCCTAGGGCGCTTCCAATAGCCATTACTAGAGATTGGATGGGATAAATTGCAAACATTTGATCTTGGTCAACACTTCTGTCGAATATTCTTAAGTAGGAGCAAATATAGACTGAGATGTTTCCCCAAACGTTCATCGTTCCAAATATCTAAAAAGAAGATTAGGATAAAAGAAAGTTATCAAAAGCTTAAATAATTAAAATCATGGCATTAAATTAGAAAATTTTGGCAACTTCATTAGATATATAGTTTAGTTTTTTACTAAAAATTATCAATACCAACAATCTCAATTAATTCTAAAAGCTCCAATTTTTAAGAATAATTTTTTACAAATTTATCTTGCTAATTTATAAGCAGTCTATTTCTATTTATTTTAACTCTTTATTTTTATATTTTTTAGAAAATCTTAGTGAAATTATATTCTTTAGTCATCATAATTAATTTAAAATAAGTTACAAGGTGACAGATCATGCATCCTGCGAGTGAAAGAATTTTTTTATTTCTAAACTCGTCAACTCGCATCTCCGTTTTCGAACTAAAATTCGGAGACATCATCTCTTTATTTTACATTTTATCAATATAATGATGAATCGCTCATACTTTGTATTTCTAAACTTGATAATAAAATGTATAAGTGAACAAATTAAGACTTTAAAATTCAAACTTTTCTAGGTAAAGTTGGACCCTAAATTTGTGGATTTTGCGAATTTTAAGTAACTTTTGAAATGGCCTTCTTTTTGGATTTCTCGACGAGTCTTTTTTTCTTTGATAATTATTCTTCTTCTAATTTCTGAGTTTGCATTTACTCAAGCTAGGATGAAATTTAGAACAGCATCGATTAAAATATTTCCTACGAACTAAATAATCATGCTATTTATAATTCTCCATAATTTTATTTTTAATTTGAGATAACAGAATTATTTATAAAATTTAAGCAAAAATATATTACCTTCTGAGAAATAACAATTTTACATATATGCTTTTGGTGGATAAGTTTAACGAAAAATGTGAATTATATGTGTGCATCGCCTTCAAATTTAGAATTTCTTTTCCTTGATTTTCAATCTTCTCTTACAGGTTATTGTTTATATAAAATGTTATAGATAAAATTACTGTTGAGCTCCTAATCTTTCCTCTAAATATCGTGTATCTATTCCGCGTGTGCCTATAGCTATGGCGTCAAAAGCTACATAAGTTTGTTTATCATAGTGTTTATAAGTCCAACATTCAGTGTTCTCTTTTTGTGGTTATGTTTTTAAACAGTTTCAAGTTTGATAATGAACTTGCAATTCTTGTATATCTGATCTCTAGGGAACAGGAATTAAATATAATGATAATTAAAAAAATAATTCATTCTGAAACATAATGGTGCACTTGGAGTGGTACCTCTCCTCCTCTGACTAGCAAATGATTTGAGAGTAGATGTCACTCATGAGGGCCACCAGTAAATTCAAAAGCACCACAGTCAAAAGAAAGCTTTGAACGGCCAAAAACAGAAAGAAAACTTGGCGATATTCTCGCACGTTTTAAAACTTGTCATTTTAGATCTGTCCCAAAACTCCCATGTAAGTGTATAGGAAGGTATAAACCACATTTTAAACAAAAATTAAAGTAAGTTTTGAATTAAAATTTTCTCCTAAAAATCTATCTTTGGCACTAAATGGATCTTAAGTGGCTGCAAGTATATAGTAAACATTACTGAATCCTATTATGAGAATCACAAACATAAGCATTAAAGGGAGGATTCCTCTCAGCACATAGAAGAACAGATTTATCATCTGTGCGAAAAAGTCAAAAAGCCTCAACTGAATCATGAATTAGACGTAGCTGCTTACATTTAATTAAAAAAAAAACAGATTTCATTTTAAAGTAGCTGAAAAATACCAAAAAGGAAATGATCACTAAGTTCAAATGAATAATGTCCTCCTCATCTTTCGCCTCAACTTTTCTAAGAATGAAAGCGATTGAGACGAATACGAATACCAGTATATGAAAAATAATTGAAAAGATGGTCAGAAGGGAGCGGAACTTGAATACTTTCCTAATTTCAAAAGCTATGAAATAGCAAGCTAGCCCGGCCACTAAAATATTAGACACGTCTCCTGCATGCTCATAAAAACTCTACTAAGATATCTATGTTTCTTAAATATTTTATCGGAGAGATCCATTAAAGTTTTATGTGACATTAGAGCTGTATTGAAAACTGATGTCGATAGGTTTATTAGAAGTAAGTATATGACAGATAGGGTAAAAATTACTTCTTCATATACTGGATTCTAAATTTACCCCATTAGTAGTTGATAAGAGTCTTATTGTACTAGATTGAAAAAGTATGGAATCAAAATCTTGATTTTTTAGGGAAAATATTTATTGTAAAAAAATATTAGTACAGTTTTATTTTCATCTATTTTTAGCCCCAACTAAGTGTTAAATTCTCACTAGTCCATGATTTTTTAAAAATAATTTAAAAAGGAATTTGCTTAAATCTTAAATTTTACAAAATCAAATTAATAAAATATGAAAAATTGTAGTCTTAAACAACTCCCTCTAAATTTTCTAGATAGTGAAGAAAGTTTAAGCCATAAGGTTTTTATAAAGCCCAACCTAAATCATATGCTTAAATTTTAATAGTTTTCTAGTACTCTTCAGCCAAGAAGTCTGTTTAAAAATCTCTGGGGGTTTCTTCTATTAGCATGACCGATTAAAGGTTAGTTTTTTATTGTCCATCTTAATGCTGATAGATTGAGGTATAATCATCTGCTGTCACGTCTTCTTATAGAAATAATATATTAAATTATAATTAAATCTTCGATATCCTAGAATTCTTCATTTTAGTTAGATTAGATGACGCTGCACTTTTTCATAACATCACTTATTTCATTTTGGGAAATCTTCAACGCCTTTGCCAAAGTCTTTTCGTTAAGAATAAATTGAAATAAGAATCTAGGTATTTGATTCGAAAAACGTATGGCTTTTGTTGAATTTCCATCTGCATTAAATTTGCATGACCTCCTTTGAACTGCATTTGTCAAAGAAGTTTAAGAATTCAGGATTTTTCAAGTCAATTAATTTATTCAGCCACATTCTTATGTGACAGATTTAAATTCAATCATAAATAAATCATTTAGATATGATCTTCATTATCTTGGAGCGCTAATAGTTGGCGCATCTAATTTATTGAGGCTAGCTACTTATTTTACAGAACTATTAACATTTAATATAGAAGCGAAGAAAAAATAATGAATTTATAGCATGAATAGTTGGAGAGGACTCAACTCATTCATATCTAAATTATAAAAATGATTTAAAAAAATAATTTAATTTTTGGAAAGTATGCATATTAAATTAAGATAATTTGAGTTTTTGTGGGTTAATTATGGTTTCTAATCAACGAATAAGTGAGAAAAGAATTCTCATAGCTACTTAAAGTGTCCTTTGAAGAGAGTTGTTGATACATTTGGAAAATTAATAAAATCATAAATTAAACTTATCTTAAAATGAGAGCATCATTTTGCTTAAAGATATGAAGAAAATTTTCACCATTGCCTAATTAGAAATTGAGTTTGCTGAAAAGAATGATCTCCAACTTTTTAGATTGCATCTCTTAATTTACTAAACTATTCAGATATTGGATGTATTGGAGTTCAAGGATAGAGTATTGTTAAGTTAAGCTACAGAGCAAGGATCTTGTCATTTAAAATAGAATAATAATTCCAAGAACAGCGCAACCTCTTTCAGCTATTTTATAACCCAAAGCCGAGCCTAATGTGCAAGTGTAAGAATTTATCAGATCCTTTTAGGAAATTTAAGCTTTGACATTGTATAAATCCTTAGCTCTGTAAAAGTTTGAGGCAAACTAGTATCTTAAATCGTATATTGCATCTCCTTTAATAGATATAAAGTAGTTAAGATATTCAGAAACCCCTCTTTAAAAATAACTTGTAACAATAGGACTTTCTAATATCCACTAATCGGTAGATGTTTAACTTTGTTAATTATTTGAGTTTGTCATCTATCGATAAAACGAGCCCTGCTTTAAATTATCTCTCTGTCTATCATTGACTCTTTGATAGTCATTGATATTGAAGTTGCCTATAGTTACTAATTTCGCCTCCTAATTTTTAATTAAATCCCAAGTTATCAAATGAAGCTTTTAAGAATTTATGTACGCTATCTATGCAAGATCTCTATCTCCGGTTTAAATAAGCTATATGAAGCAATCGGCTTTCAACTCTATATTGACTCTTTTTAGAGTTAAGCCATTTTAAGTGTAAAAATACACATCTTTGCCACATCTAAAGAGGATGTATCTATCTCTAATGATTAATAAAATTTCATAGTCAAAGCTGATTCTTTGAATTTCCTCGTCTAGTAAAACAGTAGTATCTAACCTCTCTGTGATGAGATTTTCTGACGCGTCTAGAGTCTTTCTTCTCTTAGACTACTTCTTTTTATCGATGACTTTTCGTCCCTAACCAATAGATTTTCGAATTATTGAGAGAATTTATTAACTTAACTCTGGCATAATCTCCTTTTCCTTTTGAAGGGTAAGTTAAATTTACTTCTCAATTTAACTCTAGAAAATGGAGATTTGAAATAGACTTGCTCTTTCATCAAGTCTTGCTTTTTCAAACTGTACTTGGTAGTAAAAAATATAAGTCGAACTCATCCCTATCTTAAATTTAGTATCTTCTTATGGTGCTTGAAATTTAAAGTTTCAGTAGATCTGCCTCCTCGTCATATGTGAGAGATAGATATATCATAAATTATAATTAGAGTGGCAATCACATAATCATTTGCTTTTTGGAAGAGCAAAGCTATCTTAGAGTTATTATTTACCAGCTTTATTTCTAGGCAAGACCTGCATAACTCTCTATGATTAAAAACAACCTCATTTTTTATATGGGAGAAGGATAATTAATCGTCAACTTCTAGTTTCAAAAGCCTACTCCTTTTGTTAAAGACCAAGTATCCATCTTCTGTGCATATCAAGATGTCACTCCTCTGTGTGAAATTTTAATTATAATGAAAGTTGAGAAGATGACTTTGTGAGTCAAAAATCATCTTAATGGAACAAAGAGACCCTTCATGAGCAAGGAATCGGCATTTCTACGAATTTAAATTTTCTTATCTTAAATTTAAACTTTAATTATATATCCAATGGTCGATAAGTTAGTCGATGTAAATTTCTTCTAATCGAGAGTGGTTTAGTTAAGTTATGAGACATCGCTAGGTCTTGACGATGTTTTCATTGTGAATCTATTCTTGTCTTACTTAGACTACAACTACTCTTACATCTTTTTACTCTTTTCATTTTAGTTTCGAAGGAAGTTGCTGAACCTTACAAAAAAAATTATAATCTAGCATTTTCAACTTATTCTTCACCCTCATACTGCTTAAAATTGCCCTTAATTCTAAAAAGCAGCTTAGTTTTGTCATCGCTTATTATAGGCCTAACTTGAGCTTTTGGAAGCTATCCAAATCTCCAAATAGTCTTCTAACGTTATTGCTCAAATTACAATTCCTGATCACTTTATTTCAATTTAGTAGAGATAGCCATATGTAGCTAGTCATCAATCACTATGCAGTCTTTAAAGAGTAAAGCTTTCTCCATATTATAGCTTTGATGTAAAAACATAAAGATAATGCTAATTCATTAGAAGGATCTTTTCTTCTTTAAATTTGAATCTCTTCCCGTTGTTGTAAGCCTTGTAAATAGAACTTAAAAATTTAAATTCTGAGAATATTCTCTTCATCCAGAGTTAGTAGGCAGTTGTGATTGCATTCTAAATTCACTATCTTCTTTTCATTTTGACTCACGACTAATCTTTTCTCGATTTTTAACTCATCATTTATGCTGACAGACACTACTTGCTGCTTCTTCTGGCTATTAAGGTGCAAAATGAAGAACCAAATCGTTTCTGAATGATTATTCTAGAAGGAGTTTAAATAGCATAAGGAATATTGCTATTCGGGAAAAAAAACTTATAATACAATAATCGGGAAGGGTATAAGTAAGCTTCCCCTTATTTCCTGAAAGCTCCTCAATTATCAGCTTATCATACATTTAAAATAAATATTTTAATGTAAAAGGTTATGGGTATTTTTTCGTTATCCAATTAACCTATGAACTTAGAAATATTTTTATATTTTATTGGAAAATCTAAGGACTAGCGAAGTGATAATTAAAAGCACTGAAGGTTATTATTCAGATTATTTCTTTGACTTCCAATCTCTTGTAAAGTTGGGAGACTTAGAATATTTAGAAGGAGCTCATTTTTTGGTGAAGCACTCAAATAAATGAAGTTACTATGTCTAAAAATACTTCTTAATCATACTCGAAAGACCCTTTAAATAATTTTCCATAATTTGGCACAGAAATACTAAAGAGTATTAAAAAAAAAAATGCTTACTATCATCATTAAGGTCGTAATTAAATATTAAATCCTTCTGATAGATGCTAGTTATTTCTATCCTCTTCTTGTTTACTATCTAAATTATGTAATTTAAATAGAAAGCGTCAAACAGATTTATAGTGTTCTGGGATTAATTGCTGGCTTGCTTTGAGCTTTCGCTCTTAATAAGAAAAATATAATAAGAGATAAATTGACCTGATTCTCTTAACTCCAATCATTTGTTATCAGGTCTTCAATCATCAATAAATTGTCATTTTGTATAAATGAATTGGAAAGAGAGTAATAATTTTCAGCACCTTCTTGGGGTTTTGAAATTTCATAAGATTTCTCTAAAATTAGATGATTAAAAATAATGTTAACATTTCAGATTAGCTTCTATTGTTTTGACTTCTTTTAGACCCTTAATATTCTCGTAAAGAACTGCAACAAATTTCTTTGTTATCTAACTTTCAAAAATGATGAATGGAGAATTCATCATCTTGAAATTATCAGGGACTATGAAATCTTTCTCGAATTTAAGTTGAATACTTTACTACCTTAAAATGAATGTAAAAATATTTCTACCCTTGCATTTTGTTCGCTTTCTTGCTTTGGCAAAGCACCGATATCAAATAGAAAGCTGTAGAACCTGTTTCAGAAGCATCTTTTCTTGTAAGCTTGAGGACGATATTTTCAAGCTCTAATTCTTGAAAAAACTTAGGTTCATAATCCTCCAGTACAATTTAGCTAGTGGGAATTTCTTGCTGCTCTTGAGAAATCTGAGATAGAATTAAACTTTCTTTCGCAACAAGTTTAAGATAAACAGCTTTGAAAGAGCAGTAGCACAATTTGAAGTTATCAAAATAAATTCAAAGAATGAATAAAATATCTGAACTGCCTGCAATAATAGAAGCTCTTTAGCCCTAGATGTTCTATTAAAAGTGTACTATGAGGATCATAGTATCTCCCAAGCTTTTAAATCTGTCTTCTATGTTCCAAGTTGGGAAGAGCACATCTACTATCTTCACTAAAAATATTCATAAACCAGCAAAAAAGAATTACAAGTTTAAGATTGCCCGTTCAAAAAATTCTCTTAGATCTAAAGAGGTATCATTCTAATTTTTAATAATTAAAAAACGATTTATTTGATCAAAACATCTTATGAGCCATCCTTCTTTTCTGTCCGTACAATTTTAATATGATCCTAGAAGTAAAGTAGCCTAGAATGTTATGGTGTTTAAAATTTACAAAGAATATGGATTATTTTCTGATTAAAAATGAGTGAATTGTGATATCTATGGTTCTTTTTACAAGCCTCTCACTAAAATTTGTCAAAGAAATTAAATTACAACTGCATTTCTATGAGGGAGAAAAATCTTATCTAATTAATTCTCTTCCAAAATTAAATAAATTTTAATTTTCAATGGTCAAAAGTTCTTGCAAAATGCATTCATCAGAATCCACAATGAGTAAAAATATTTATTGTCCATCGTTGCTAAAGAATACCCTTTTTTGGTAAATTTATACTAAATAATTTTATCATTAATTTCAGAAGTGAGTGAGAGCTCAAATTTTAGAGAGTTATAATTTTTGAAATTCCCATAATTATCATTTTTCCAGAAGGTTATCTCAAAATATTTTGTGTACCTATCTTTTTATTAAGGAGGTTAAATGGCGATAGAGCATACATCCACATTCATAGATTAAATACTTTTCAATAGAAGAATAATTTGCTGATATACAAATTGCTTGGCTCTAAGATATTTTCTAATTTGTAACTATTCAGTCTCTATTCATCTACGATACTTTTTAATTAAAAAATAAGTCTTAAAGTTTGAAGAAAAATAAAAATAGATACTCTTGTGCACTTTATTTGCAGTCTCTATTTATTTGGATTCGCGGGGCATTTTATTTTTTGCTATACTCAATTTCTGGCTGATTATCTATCTAGCAGGAGCTACCTATATCTAAAAATAATATTAAGTTGCTATTTGGGAAGTACAGAAAGGAACATATTATTTGCATTTTTCTCTGAGGGTTAGATTTTAGCACTCTTTTTTAAATCCTTATTTGTATCTTAATCATTATATATCTCTCCGTTGATTGAAGGGACAAAATTTTAAGAAAGGGGTTTTGCGATAAGGTCATTTGAATTATTCTTACTATTTATCTGGGCAAAAATATCGCTGACTACTTATCTTTTCTAATTTATATTAGCTACTGTGTCTTACTTATTAATTATTAACTTAAAAAAATAGACTAGGAGAAATAATTACTCCTCGGAATCAAAATGAAGAGCCACTATCTTGAGAGAGCTTATCATCCTCAGATTCATCTTCAATCTTAATATTTTTAACTAGTTTCTTTCTCTCCAAGTTGCCTCCAGTGGACTGAGATTAGAAGTTTGTAACTTAAGGACAAATGAAAATAAATAAATAAATATAGAGACCTGCTCTAGCAGCAGAATCAAGTGAATTAGCAGTAATAAGTGGATTATTTTTTACACTTCTTTCAACAGCACTTAGCAACTTGGATTTCTAATGAGCTAGTTCTGAATTTACGGTGGATGTATTTTTACTAGCAGCTATCTTAGCCTTTAATTCTCTTTGTTAAGCCCTTTCCTATTGATCTTCATCTATGATTTCTGAGTAGAGAGAATCTGCTGGATAGTAAAGTTACTCAAGGACTATCAGTTAAAAAGGCTCTGTGGCTTTCTGGCAAGGGTGAGAAGTCACAAATAAGATTTTCTAATGCGAGCAATCCAAGCTTCGGGAATAAGTCTTGTAAAACTCATTCTTCAAATCTTCAAAGTAAAAGATTTATTCATTTTTATACTATAGATCATAAATAAACCAAAATCGATTATTTTTCAAATTAAAAATAACCTCTTATTCAAATCTTATCAAAATTTATTAAAAATAATTCTCCAAATGCAATTATTGCTTTCTAAATATGAAATATATTGCTTCAAACATAACTCTATGTTCTCAAAAGTTATACGAATAATTTATTTAACTTGAAAATAAGTACTTTATCATTAATTTATTTTTCCCATTAATCTTATCATATAAAATAATTTGAGAGTACTTTAAATATCATCTATACTATAGATTAAAATGATTAATATTTTAAGTTTACTCATTATTGTAAGTTGCCATACTTATTTTATAAGATATATTATAGTTTAAAAACTACGCAAAAATCAATTAAGAATCTTTTACTGAAAGTTACCTTATTCATTAAGAAGTTATTGAATCTGTTCTTTTAATCCTACACTGAAAATTCATTATCTAGTGTATGATGGTCTAAAATACTTTGGTTGATTTAACGAGCTATAATAAACAAAAGTTTAAATTAACAAGTTAAGCAAAATGGTAAATTTTTGAATCATCTCTGAAATATTCCTTACACTTTTGTAATAGTCGATCTTTGAGTACAACGGAAATTCCATGGTCGCTATGGCTGGCAAAAACTGCGTCGCTATTGCAACTGATACCAGACTCTCCACCCAACTTATGACTATTGATACCGCCTTCCAAAGAGTATTCAAGGTCAATGACCCAGTGCCTCATGGGTATCTCAGGACTTGGAACTGATGTCCAGACTTTGTAAGACATCTTGACTATCTAATTATAATAGCAATGCACTCATGAAATTCAAGCTCAACATGTACAAATTGAAAGAGGGAAGAGACATGAAGGCAGATACTTTCTCAAAGCTAGTTGCAACAAGTCTCTATGAGAAGAGGTAAGAGAAATATAGCCATAATAAAATTTTGGTTAATCCCGCAACCATCCTCAATAATTAAGTTTCAAGCATCTAACAAAGATAATTAATCTCACGATATAGATTCGGACCCTATTTCGTATCTCCCTTGATTGCAGGTCTTGACAAGGTCTCAGAAACTGAATGGAAGCCAGTGATTTGCACCTATGACAGCATCGGCTACAGAGAGCACAGTGGAGTTTTCGAAGTAGCAGGAACTGGATCTGATCTTCTCTTCGGTGTTTGTGAAACTTTCTACAAGCCAGACTTGGGCCCAGAGGAGCTTTTCGAAGTCATCTCTAACAGTTTGCTATCTGCTCTCGACAGAGATTCACTCTCTGGTTGGGGCGCAAAGGTCTATATTCTTACTCCCACTGAGCTCACCGTCAGATCTCTTAAGGTGAGGCAAGACTGAAGGAGAGTATAATATCAGAAGAAGAGGCAGCTAAAATTATGGGGATTGTAGTTTTTATTTTCTTGCAGTAAATCTTTCACAATTCTTTTTCTTCTTAAGGCACAAGTTACATGTTGAATTTCAATGTTGTAATGTGATTATTAAATTGCTCTTATCTCATTTTCTCTTTAGGTTGTGATTGTCTGTTCTTAACTTCGGAGCTGAGTTAACTTATGGCAAAGTAGACTTATCTCTCCACAACTTTGTCATAGTATATTTCATCTTCTAGTTAGTAGCCAGCGATCTCCAAATACTATTTTGTAATTTCTATATAAAATACAAAACTGATAGGAGAAGTTACAGCTTTGACTAGCACAGTATTTCTTCTGATTGATAACTGGATTAAAGTTACTTGGAATGATAATAAGACTTACAGCATAAGAAGAGTGTTGATAATGAGGCAATAGAGATAAGGACACTAGTGCCTTATTAGGGTAATCTCTTCGTTAAATTTCCAAAATTTAAGGCCGTTATGGATCTTTTCAAAACTGGTCTGGAATTTAGAGATTGCGGGCTAAGAGGAATCAGCTGCACCAACATTGACGTGTCTAGTGCTCTTTTAGCTTTCATCGACCAGCTCAAGTCTTACAAACATTAATTCATGCAGCTATAGTGTTGATATCTTAAAGAAATACTTTTAAAACTATTCTTTAACAATTCATTCTGAATATAGAAGGCATTAATTATTTATAAAAAAGATACTTAAAGTTTAAATCAAAGTCTTTATTTAATTTTATAGTGGTTAAGTGTAAGTTTCTTACCAGACTATTTTAAGAAATGAGCTAAACGTTTTCTTGCAACTCTTGAATGGCAATAAAGTTTTTGCCTAGCTGAATTTGATTTGGCTTTGCATCACCTTACTCAGGTATGTCCATTTAGCTTGCGCCTAGTTGCATATTTATAGACCTTAATCTTATTTCTATTTGAATATAAAATAAATAATTGCATTTGCAATTTTGAATGCTCCTTATTATATCTTGTTCTAGCAATGTTTCAGTAGACTTTTTCTATTTCAAATTAGCTATGAGATAACTTTCAATCTTCTCAAGTAGTTTAGTTATGGATTAAGTCTGATCCAAAATTAAAATAATAAAATTTAGACTTAACCCAAAATTGTAGGATCCAAGAATTTATCCAACTCAGTTAATGACTAGATTGTGTTATCAAGTTGCAAATTTTGTTCCATGTTTTCTTTTGCAATTAAAAATTTACTTGAAAATAATCACAACAACCTATGAAATTCCTTTTTCTGTGATTTTAATATCTAGATATGTAATTTATGCATTCTTAAAGAGATAAGAGCACGAGGACATAATGAATACAATTTAGAGTTTGGAGACTAAGAATGATTACAGGAAAAAGCTTAAGTGGCTGCTTGTCATAATTTTATTTAACCAAGGGGAAACTACTGCATTTAGCTGGGGACCAGAATCAATCTGCACAGATACTTCAAGACTTGAACAAAACAATGCTTTAGCACTACAAAGAGAGACTAAATGAACTCAATCAAGAAGTAAAAATAAAGAGGACGCTAACTGAATAAACCATGTCCAAAGTAGGCTCAATCCTAATAAATAAAAAATATGCAGCAGGAATCAACTTTGGCTTGGTTATAAATCATAAGACTTTCAACTCTGTTGAGGAACAATTTTGCCAACTGGCTTAGCTAATATTCTAAAATGATTTAAAGGATCAGCAAAAGATAATTCAGAGGTAAGATTCTAGAAGTTATATATAACTGCTTGTAGCCATTTCTGGGAAACCTAGACAAGACCTGAGTTCATATTCAACATGATATTGATCTATTACAAAAGGCAGAAGTCAAAGAGAGCTCTTGTTTTAATAGAATAATTTTTGCTAGCTGATGAGGATCTATATCGCTAGTCGAAAATTCCTCAAGTCTATTTGATGAAGCTCAAGCTGTCTATGAATGTGCATCTCGATTTTGTAGTAAATAACTTTTCTTCAAAGTAACTTCATTTGATAGAAAGGAATAGAAATCGTAGAGTACCTCCTTCATGCTCTTTATGACCAAGACGCTTCTAAATTAAAGAGCAGTGTGCGGGCATATTTGCGCCTCGATGATCCCAAGAAAAAAGCATACTACTATTTCATTGCAGGACAAACTTATTCTCTCTTTTCAGACACAGAAGAGTGCAGACTCTATGGGAAGAGAAAGCTCATGAAGCAGAGAGCTCTAGATTTCTTGAAGAGGTCTCTACGGGTAAGCAAACTTTCTTCTTTTAACTTTCTATAGTATGATGACAAAAACCCGCACTGCCTCTTTTAGACAGCTTTGACTCTGGCTGAACTTTACAAATTTCAATCAGCCATAAAATATGTTGAGCTCTGTCTGAAAATACAAAACACTCACGAGATGGCAATTGCACTAAGATGCATCTTGTTAGCACAATAGACTGGAGTTGCAAATTATTTATTTAACTTAATCAGTATGATCTTCTAGTAGGCTATATTAAGAAGAGAAAGCTCAGACCTTCAAGCCAAGTTTAAACAATAAAAATATTTAACTTTTAGTTCTACTGCATCTTGTTAAGTAAGGAATCCGTTCTTAATTTTCATTAGATCATACTTGGAAAAACAATTTCATGATAATAGAGCTACTTAGGCATAGTTGACTTCAGAGAGTATTTTCCAAGAGCAGTCAAAAGATTACTTTTAATCGAAGAATAGCACCATTATGAATGAGGAATAAATGGAATTCGAAAATGGTGGCTAATCAAATTACAATTAGCATGAAAGGGAATATCAACTCAATGGAAATTTTAAGTATCAGATTCATTAAATTTCATTAACAGCAGCTATTCTAGCTCTCTCTTCCTCCTCTTCCTTCTTTCTTCTCTCTTCTAATCTCTTTCTGCTCGCCTCAATAAATAGTTCTCTTTGTTTGGCAAGTCTCTCATTCAACTATGTGTTATCAGGATAATTGACGCTCGATTCCATATTTCCAGGTCTCTACACTGCTTCTGAGTCATCTATAAGCCTCTATCTGTACATTTATGTGCTGAATTTTCTGGGAAGTTAGTGATGGTCAACTATTTGTATGAGGTTTATGCTCAATATGATTGCGATGAGAATGATGTTGACGAAAGTTATCAACCCAAAAACGAACATCAGAATCGCATATCCAAAGACTTGTAAAATTTGTCCTATTCTTAGGGCAAATAGCACTGATTTATGTTGAAGGTTAGCTGCGACCAATAAACCTATTTAAAGCAGTACAAGCAGCACTCCCTCTATAAGGAAGAACTTATTTATTCCTCCTGTTAATTGCTTTGAAGTGCTGTAGTACCCATAAATAGTCGTAGCCAGCAACAGTCCTAAGAGGAGGAAGTCTCTTTTAATTACTGTATTGTATCTTAACATTTTAAACTATTGTCGAAGGAATTCAAAACAAATTCAAGTCAAATTATTAAACAAAAATGAACTAGAAATTCAAAATTAATGGTATATATATATATACTTAAAAATTTTAGTATAAGGCTTAAAAACTCTAATAAATTGTATTATTTTTTAACCTAATAAGAAAAAAATTTATAGCTTGTGTTTTATTTGTGAGGACGAAATACCAAGTTAAATTGCAATTAATTAATTCTAATATATTAATAAGTAATGGAATAGAGTAACTAGATAGAACAAAACTAAGATCTTAGTAATAATCTAAGTTAATAGACTATCCCTGAGGAGAATAAATAAAATTAGAATACATAGGAGATTAATCCAAATTAAGGTGCACCAAATTCGATAAAAGGAAGTTTGATAAATACAAAGGAGCAGCTTTTGGCAGATTCTAAAGAAGAAGCTATTGTCTAGAAGGTTTATGAATGGTCGGTAGAGTAAATGCACAAAGAAAAAGAAAGACTCAAGGAATTAGGAGTTGAGCCAATTGATTTGCACGTCATGGATATGGCATTACTCGTTGAGGGAAAGAAGAAACAAATAAACAGAGTCTTATTCAATTCAGAGTTCGATTTCAATAATGTTACTAACATCCTGATATCTTAAAGCATTCCTTGTGAGTTCAGACCTGGCTATCAATATGTGAATGTAGTTCTTTATGCGACATCTATTTCTTAGATTCCTCTTATCTTCCCATATGTGTACAAAACTAGGATAAGACAGCAGTACGGAAAAAATAACCTAAAGCACTGGATCCTAATTAACAAGAAGTTTGAGGAGGCTTATCATTTGGTCAGCAATTATGAGACTATAAAGTGATTCTCATTATTCATTTAATTAAAATGTGGTCCTTCATAATGCCGTATTCATGTAAAAATAAGGTTAAGGTGTGTCTTATAAAGTTAATTGAGTTGAAGTAGAATACTAGACTAAATGTGTGACTGGACTGATCATACTAGAATGAGATTCCATTTTTGTTTAAGATTTTTGTCATTGCAATACTGCATATTCTCCTCTATTGACTGCTTCAGCTAAGTTGAGTCGAACCCATGATTCTTTAAAACAATTGCAAGCTTTGATATTACAAAAAAGCCATAGTTGTTTTTAATCAGAGTTCTAATGATTTCCTTTTAAGAAAGATGCTCTAGGTATTTCTCAATCATTTGGGCTGGAGCTTTCTCAAAAATTTTCTCAATCACATTTGATGAAAACTTCTAGACTGAAAGTTGTGACAAAGTAGGGAGAATAGATTCAAATATAGGCTGGCAAAATTCTGGTTCCCATTTTCAAAATAAATATAATATTTTTCCACAGCCATTTGAACTGCATAGTTGCCATAAGGATTTTGAACTAACTCAACTGCATGCTGACCTATCTTAAATGAAAACTCTAATTTTCTGTCTCTTGATTGTATCTTGGCTATTATCTTCTTAATGACAGAGAGACCATTTTAGTCCATAGATACTCTGGACATATTCGCCAAAATTGGCTTAAAAATGAAATCTGAATTTTCCTCCTTGAGACAAAGAAGGACTTTTTATAGCACGTGAGTACCATTAGGATTGAATGCAAGTGGAATGACTATATCTTCTATTCCTTTTCTTAGCTCCTCTTCTTCCTCAGGCATATTCACCATTTCAATGAGGCATTACATGGAGTGCGTTCCTTTCTTGTCTGAGGAGATTTGTAAAATATGTGGTCTTAATGCATTCAAGATCTTATGTCTTTAGGCTGAACTGCTACTTTGCATCAGCTTTTGGCAGAAATATAAAATAGTTACCATAGGGATCAGACATTAAGATGTGAAGTTAGGATAGACTCTCATCAATTGCAAAACTTATGAAATCTGGGGAGGCCTTTGCTAGCATTTTTTGAAGCTGCTTTGATCCAAATTATTACTGAGCCATCTCAACTACTTTTCCTTTTAGTTGATTTTTGAGTTCTTTGTTTTCCTCTGAGAAATCTATGCCTTTCAGTTCCTCCTCAAACTTTGGCTATAATAATTTAAATAGAATTATTACTTTTTGCTTGTTTAAATTGTTCTTTACGAACTAATTTGGACTTTTTTGAAACTTCTTATGGTCTTGTTAAGAATTTGATAGTGATCCATTAGAGGAGGACTTATTAAGATTATTACTTAAGTCCGATCCGTTTGAGTTATTCGAAAAATAACTAGGTCTTCTATTTTGATTCATTAAACTGCTTTCTACTTAGCTTGACGTAGTATTAGAGTCTGATTATTTTTAATCAAATTGAGGAGGATCATTCTGCAGTTTTTAAACTTAATTGAAGTTTTGAAGGTTCTAGTCCAAGATTGAATGCAAGCTTGTAGCATGATTATAATTTTTCAAATTATCAACATGTTGCACTCTAGCCAATTCATAAGAGTTCATATCCTGCTTATTGAAATCTTAAGAGGTTTAATTTATTGTCATATTTTCTATCATATTGCTAAGTTTCTGACTCTCTTACTAGTTTTATATCTAACTCTCTAAGTCTAAAAAAATAATTTAGCGGACCAATAAAACTTACTTTGAGTTAAGTCATGCGTTTAATTATGTGATAAGCTCTAATTTTTGCTACTCTCGAACAAGTAGTGGAGTGAACTTTAGCCAATAGAGTTTGCTCTAAACTTCTAAGTCAGCTCTTCTTGCTGAATTATAGATGGCTACTTGAGTAGCTATATCAAAGCAGGGTTCATCTATATTTGTCTCTATGTCTCTTGGCGCAGTTATTCAAAATAAGGACTGCTCATCAAAAGACTCATGTACAAATTCCTTACTAAGTGAGTTTATTGGAGTTAACTTGCATGACTCAAGTGAGTGTAAGGGCTTGTATTTGAGTTGCCACTTCCGCTATTATGGCTGCCGTGACTCAAAGTTTGATGAAGAGAGGTGGGAACATCCTCAATAAGCCGTTGGTAAGTGAAATTCATGTGGAGTACGGGTTCAGGAAATGGACTTACGCTTAAGCCAAAAGGATTTTCTTGCTTTAAGGATATGGTTAAGTTCTTATCTACTAATTAGAACAGATTTGCAAAGTTTATCTGTCCTTGAATAAAGTTAGCAGAGGGAGGCTTTTGAGGTAGGTTAGCAACCTTAATATAAAAATTATATGATACTGAGGATCAAATGTACTAAGTTGGTCTTTAATAGCTTGGGGATCTCTTAGAAAATCATACTTCAGACTAACTATTGCAACATTGAAAGGCACATTTGTCAAACTACACAATTGCTTGCTGAAAGTAATTATAACTAAATCGATTTATATCACTAATAGAATTAAAAGCATTATAGCTGCTTTTAATTGTCGACGAAGTAGCTAGGAGATTGATTTTAAATTTAAAAGATGGTCGTCATCGTAAGAGGATGTATGATTTAGAAATCAAAAACTAACATGTCCGGAGTTATTTGAACTATTTGTGATAGTGAAGGCCTTTAAAGCTATGGATATGCACTTAATTTAATATACTTGGGTGAGTTAAATTGACTAGGTGTAAACAGTGACGATGATAATAAAGTTGAGGAAGTCCCGGTCCTTATTCCAAAGAAGCAGATAACTCATTTTACTAGATGATTATTCCACATGCTCTGCAAACTTTTTAAACTTAAGGAACCAGGCTTTAAGGAGAGGGAAAGATGCTACTATTCTAATGCTGGGATTAATATAAATCCAGATTCTGTGGAGTCGCTTAAACTGGCTTGAATGTTAGAGTTTCTGTTTCGTTGTATTAATTTTCATCCATAAAAGGCGTCTTAGAAAGTAAATAATTCTCCTGGGAAATTGTCTTTGTATCTAAATCTTCACTGAGACAGCCAGGCAAGAAGAATTTAATGTCATCTTCACTTTCTTTTTTAAGTGCGTTTAATGTCTATTTTTATGTATTAAGTAAAGTATCTCTATTCACAGTATAGCCTCCTTGCATTATTCCATTATCTTTGATTTGACTTTCTAGTGTATTTTAGGAAGTATAAGAATATGGCTGATTTGTACTTGACTAAAGTTTGTAACTTTCATTCTATCTAATTTAAGAGTGCTGAGATGATTATTACAATTAGATTTTCTATTCATCCACTTTGCTCCCTTGCAGAAAGTTTATTTGCTAAGCGAATTAATACTCAGGCATTTGCTGGGATTGGGAAATATAGTTCTGGTTTTATAAAAATAATATAAAGTCTTAGTAAGAATGCTACTGATGGCGTAAATCAGAGCCGGCTCTTTAATTTGGTAGCTCTAGATATTATGCATAGTTTTGATTAATTCCATTTTATTGATAGATTCTTTGATCCTAATTTGCTTGAATCCTTGAGTCAAACTGAGACAATTGTTGCATATAAGGCTAATTTTGGAATTATTGGGAAGCGTTTCCTTGCATGAAATGATTTGCTTAATCTTAACCGAATCAATTCGCCTCATTTGATTGAGCTTCACTTTTCGGGAATAAATTATAAAAAGAACTTAATTACTAGAAAAGATTGGTTTAAATAAGAAGATGCTGCTCTAATAAAATGCCAATTATCTTTATTGGGAGTCCAATTTATATATGAGTCTTGTTTCATAATCCATTAGTAATTAAAAACTGATTCTTGTTTGAGTATCTCTTTCTCACTCCTCAATTTTATATTTGAAACTTGCTGCTATTATAGCTTTGAGTTAAGAGGTCCCTCTATAATTTTAAAAGGATAAAATTATTATTTGCTTTTGTTAAAAAGAAAATTATTTATTAAAATAACAATACCTCAATAAATCAAAAAATCTCTATCCTCTTAACTTTATTATCTAATACATTCTCAACTATAACTAAGTTAAAATGTGAATGAGTATTTTGGATTTAGGTTGTAGTTAGTTTGATATTACTGCTAATTCTACCAAAATGTCTACTGCTATTATTATTGCATTATAATTATATAATTTTAAGAAAAATTTTCTATTTTCAGCAGGAATTAAAAGAAATTTAAGGTTTAATAAATGATCCAATAGAATATTATCAGGATCATATTAAAAACAGAATATTTTTTCAATAGATATAGATATTTGCTCAACCAATATTAATCATTATTCTTTGTTTTAAATCGTCTTCTCTAATCAATAAAGGATTTTAATAGACTCAATTTATTTTGACCCTGCAATAAAATGTTCTTAAGAGATGCATTACCACCTCCTAGAATGTAATGAAAGGTTAATCTATGAGTTTTACTTTAAGTTATTTAAGAAAATAAATTCTCTTCATACAGAAAAAGGATTATTTTCTTTAAATTTGGTCATACTCTATTAAAATCGTTTGGGATAGAGTTCCTCTATTCTTCACTTCCTTTACTCAGTTAAATTCTAGCTACTCTTTTTTACAGAGAAATCTTACCAAGCTTTATTTATCATATAATTATATAATCTGAATTAAATAGCAATATTACTATAGCAAGCAGTAGTATAATTACAAGTAATTAATTCTTAATGGGTAACAATCTCTAACACGAAAACTTGCATTCAGAGAGTACCATCTTTTGCTTTTATTATAAGTATTCACATAGATGAAAACGACATTATATCAAGGCCTTATCAAAACTACCTCACTCACAGATTCGTGCCACTCCAATAGATACCTCAACTCTCACCCTCCTGACCTCTCTCTCTAACGCCCTCTCCAAATAAAATTGAGGATCAGAGTTTCTTTACCCCTCAAACTTCTTCCATATTGCAGGCAACCAACATTACCAAGGTAAACATTTTATGAAATATATAACTGTAGGATCAACTACTGAAAAGTCACTAAAAAGATAAGAAACAGCCCAAACTCATACAACCTGATGAGGGGGTGCATGAAGGTAACTAATTCAAATAATAAGCAATTGTAGATGGGAGAATCAGTAAACCTCAAAAGTAAAAAACCAATTTAAAAAAGAATCAGAAAGTCAGTATTACGCCAAATATAAACACTCTCAAGAATGCTCAATCTTTTCTTTTAATGAATAAATAATCACATTAATAGTTTATCTTAGGAGAGACTACCTAAATAACCCATAACTAGCTTAAAATTTGAGTTGGATAAAGATAAGCAAGAGAAAAATAAAAATGAGAAAGCATAAATAGATTAAGAAGACTATAGAGATTAAGGCTTTTTCTCAGCTCGTAGTTTGCAGTAGAAGATCGCTTTGTTTTCTGGAGTAACGCAGAACAGCATAATCAGCGCTTTCTTCCGGTCTCAAAGAAAAAGCTAAAGGATTTGCATTAAGGTTTACTACTCTTAGGAATATATTTTTGTATGTTATATTTTTATCTTACTCGGTGATGGAGTAAGTTAGAATACTTTCTAAGGCTTTATAGGACTATGAATGTGGTACTTATTGATGAAAATTATATTTTTATTAAACGAAGGAGAGTCTTAAACGAATCGCACCTCTGGTTGGCTATAAGATAAAGTTCTTGATTAGTTTAGAGCTCTGCAACCATCTCTGCCTTTTATGAGAAAGCTACACCCCATTAGTTTATCCACCACAGACGATGAATAAGAATGCATAGACTATCTACTCACATAGAGGGAAGAGCCACTCATCAATTTCCTAACATTCAAGATTAAAAAATTGGAAGATGTCAAATAGGATGGCTAATCCATTGAGATCGTAAGCTATAAATTCGAAGATTACATATTCACTCTCGCCATAATCTTATTAAAATCGGTTATAGATATTTGCAGATCAAGAACTCAAAATAAATTTTATCACAGATGAGGAGTTCTAGGCTGAACAGAGAAGAGTTAGATCGAGAAGATCTAACCTCTATCTGAAAATGAGATTATATATTTAAGTTATCCTCCTTCCTTGAAAGACTATGAGATGATTAAAGTATTGGGCACTGGAGGATTCTCGTAAGTACTGATGGGTAAGTGTAGATGGGATTAAGATAACTACGAATTTAGTGAGGAAGAAAGTGACGGGGAAGCTCTACGCTATGAAAGTCATAAATAAAAAGCACATAGTTGATACTAACAAGGTTCAGTAAATTATTGCCGAGAGAAAAATACTCACCATGCTTGATCATCCATTTATCGTGCAACTTCATTGTTCTTTCACATCTGTAAGCTTAACCTATTGTAAAATATTTCATCTATAAAAACGTTTAATATGAGGTTTAATTTGACTTTTCATATCTTGATTAGAAAAGTTACCTTTATCTTGTTTAGGTATATGATTATAGGGTAAATATGATTACATGATCGAGGATTTGCAAAACCTAATCAAGATAGAGTTCTTAAAAAAAGTGATATATATTAAATTAGAGATAGTTTTGGGAGGGGGCCTTTCCTCGTCATCCACTTTTTTTCATGAATATATGAAAATTCACAATATAGACTAAAATCACCCAAAAACATCAAATTTTTAGTCCAAATTTAAATTCAAAATGCCTATCCTACTCATATTCTATATTGTCGAGTATTTGGTCGAACCTTGAATGAAAACGAATTTCAAAAAAATTAAATTGTGAATGAAAGATCATCTAATTAAAATAAATTCACTATCTTTAAGATTATAAAATTTCTAATTAAAAAAAATAACTCATAGATCTTTTATGTTTTATTTAAGAGCTATAGAATTCTCTTCTTACATGAAGCTCCAAGCTCCTATTAAAAGCTAGTTAATCTAAATTTTATATTTAAATCTATTTATATTTATTGCAACCATTTTTTTCTATATAAACATAATAAATAAAGAAGTCTTTTTTATTTTATCTATCTGTCAAAGATTTTAAATTAATAAACTAATTATTATTTTAAATTACTTAAAGCTAGTTTGTAAGAAATTTATATCAATAAATGACTTGAAGCATGAAATATCTTTGTTAGTTATCAATAAAAAATTTATAATAATCTTTGCATGAAAATAAAGGTAATTCTCTATAAAGCCGCCTTAAAGATAAAATTTTCAATCCCGATGTTCTAAAATCTTTTTGATAATTCTCTAAAATAAAGAATATGAGTAGGATAGGCATTTTTAATTTGAATTTGGACTAAAAATTTGATGTTTTTGGGTGATTTTAGTCTATATTGTGATTTTTCATATATTCATGAAAAAAAGTGGATGACGAGGAAAGGCCCCCCCATAGTTTTAATTGATTATGTATTTTAAATTAATGAGGGAGCGAGCTCCTACTAGTTTAGTGCAAGATAGCCATCGAATACTGCCTGAGTCTAACTTTTAGTTTTTTTGTCCCCGTTGAAGAGGGTTGGTAGTTGTGGGTGAGAGTAGACTCCTTCTTGATGTTGTAGTCAGTGCTGTATTTCCTTGTGCATGATGTTAATCTCTTTACTAATGCTGTTCAAAAGTACGCAAATGAAAGCATACTTTTGTAACACTTTGAGCTTGCCTGCGAAGATGAGTCTCTGTTGATCGGGAGGGATGCCTTACTTGTCCTAGACGCTTGCCTCCTCAGAGGTCACTTTCAAGTTGGGTTTTTAGTTGTTGATGCTGTTGTAGTTGTCGATGATGTTGTAGTAGATGTAGTTGTTGAGGTAGACATTTAAATTAAATTAACTCTATATATAAAGCGTAATATAATATGAATCACAGAACAAGGACTCAAACGTAATGTATTTCTAAGTTAAACCAATCCACGATAATGCATTCATATTCACCCTATAGTAAGTATGGAAGTGTCTAGAAAATTCTGAGATAGTGAATTTAATTTAGATAATTAAGTAATATCGATGGCTACTTCAAGGCTTTCACTTTCAGCATTCAAATAGCTCGACACGTGTGGACTCTCAAAGACTAAGGGTCTGAGGAAATTCAAGTTTCTGTGCTTGATGACAGTCCTCGTGATGATTCAAGCAATCTCTGCCTAAAATTTCTACGAACTACTTGAGATTAATAAGGAGGCTTCCGAGGCAGACATCAAGAGAGCGTTTAGAAAACTTTCACTAAGATACCATCCAGACAAAAATCCAGGTAATTCAGCGCCTTTCTTAATATTTTGCAGGTAAACATAGAGATTTTATAATTTGCCACTCTATGTTTTTAATTCTCGATTTAACGAAGAGGCAGCGAACAAGTTCAAGGAAATTAACAGAGCCTATGAAGTGCTTTCAGATGCCGATAAAAGACAGATTTACGATCAGTAGGGACAAGAGGGCTTAGAGAGACTTGAAAGGTATCTATTGGAATAATAAAAGCTCATCATTTGAATTTAGAGGAGGAGATAACAGGCAAAAGGGACCTAATGCTAAGGCAGAGTTGCATTTGACACTTGAGGACTTATATCTGGGAACAACTAGAGACATGTCCATCACAAGAAATGTTTACTGTCCTAAATGCAGAGGTACAGGAGCCAAGGATGGAAAGACTAAGCAGTGTTCAAAATGCCACGGATAAGGTCAAGTCCTGTAAAAGGTGCAAATGGGCTTTGGAATGTAAATGCAGATGCAAGTCTAGTGTGACTAGTGTGGAGGCAGAGGAAACGTGAATGCCGCTAATTGCTAACACTGTAGAGGAAGAAAGGTAGTAAGCGATGTGAAGCAGCTCAACATAGTCGTCGAGAGAGGAATGAAAGATGGGGATGAGGTTGTTTTCTAAAAAGAAGCTGAACAGATCCCAGATATGATTCCAGGAGACGTCATCTTCACCGTAAAGCAGCAGACTCACAACAGATTTAAGAGAGTTGGAGATAACTTATATCAAGATTTGACCATTAGCCTTGAAGAGGCACTACTTGGATTCAAAAAGAGAATTAACCATCTAGATGGCCATTTAGTGGAAATTAGTTCCAAGGAAGATGAGATCATCCAACCTTTCAGCTGGAAGATCATTAAGGGAGAAGGCATGCCTAAGAGAAATGTTTACAGTGAGTTTGGTGATCTTCACTCAAAGATGATTGTAAACTTCCCCAAGACATTGACTGAGAAGTAGAGGAAAATGATAGAATAAATTTTGCCTGAGTGACATAGAATGAATGACTTTAATATAATTTTAAGATTTAAACGAATCAATCTTTAATTAATGAGGTGTTTGCTTTTTGCTCAAGTCCTAGAATTATTCAATCCCTATCTATGAATTGGATATTGTGCCATTCTTAGTTCTGTAAATCTACATCGTGGACTGAGTCATATACTTGTAATACATCTAATTAGAGAATATCTGCTTCACTTTCTAGCAATGAGCCAATACTTGGGACAGTTCTACCCAAATCACCATGAACAAATTCTTTGATGTAGGTTCCAGCCGATGCCAAAACTTTGAGAACAAAGTAGTGTTGGTTTATGTATCCCTCATGTAAAAAATATTTCATTTCAAAATATTTGAAATGATTTTACTCAGCGTGAACTCTGTAAATCATTTTGTCTCTGACCATGAGTGACCTTCTATGAAGCACTCTAACAGGAGTTGTCTGTTTGATTTGTATATCCTAGTGTGAGTTCAAGCGACTCAAATCCTTCTTAGTAATTTTCTTGCTCACCCAAACCACGCAACAGTAAGCTTTGGCCTTTGAATTTTCAATCTCCTTCAGATCATCAAAGAACCATTTGTATGAGTGTGTTTATTTCTCGAATGAGTAGCATATCTCAATGTTTATAATAAGTAATTATAATAAATTTAGTTATCAATGAGTGAAGAAGCAACCTACAAGGTGTTTGGCATCACTGGTATTTTTCTAAATTCACACTCACTATAACTTTTATAGGCCCCAACTCTTACTTCAAATTCTCCTACTGCGAGAATGACAGACTCTGGAGAAAGTAGGCAGGTATCACACCTGAGAGATACCAGAAGTCGTACAACTACTACTTCGATGAGTGCAAAAATGCTTTCTCCAAGCCAGACAGACCTGTTCATTTGGCCTTACTCGAAAATCTCCACAAGAGAGCTGACTTCGAATGATTATAAATACAATAAATTGATGTTAAATTTTTGACAATCTTTTTTTTTAATTTAAGATCAGCAGCAATAGAAAGCCTTATTCAGAATCTCTCAGCAATAAGTTAGCGAAAGTAACTTGTCATCGAGAGGCTTGAATGCAACTTATTTAACTTTTAAACTTAAATAATCCACTGAAGCTTATCCAAAAATGCCATGATTATAATTATAAAATATTAATTTAAAATATTAGCTCTCACTCATACTTTTAGAAGATTCATATATTTATTGGATACATTGCTTGAGACTCTCTCTCTTGACTCACTTTACATTATCAATTCTTAAGAATGCCTCCCAAAGCTTAAAATATTTTATAGAGTATAAATATAAATGCAGTTCTCTTGATCTAAGCAATGATGTGGTTTATCTAGGATTGATTCATATTTGAAGAAAAGTTAGAGGGAGGTGAAAAAGGCTTTGCTTATAATTTTTAATCCTCTTTGCTCTCTTACTGAGTATTATTTTGAAGTCGTTAGTTTAATGTTATCTTCTTCGTAAGAAAATACAATATTTAATTTAATTAGCAAGTAAGATTGCTTTTCTCATCTATGATTAGAGGTTTAACTTCTCCAATTATTCCAACTGAGAAGTTAGTGGAGAGACCTTCATTCTAAGGGATTTTAGGTTTCTGGTATAAGAGTGTATCCTGAATATATTAAATGTTAAATTTAAAATCTCAAGCTAGCTTATCATAGATTGTCTCACACCTGTATTTGCGTGAAAATTTCTTGATAACTAAAACGCACTCGTGATCTAAGACTCTCTCCTTTGATTGCTACCCTAAATTTGCATACTCTATCTGAAGCTGATGTTTCCATGCAATTAAGTTCCTTACTTCTTCTAGACTTCCCTCTGCGCTACAAAGGAATTGTTATTGCATTGGAAACTCTGAGCTGCTTAAGAATTGATGTTTCTACTTGGCTAACCAACTGATTGATAATTTTTCATGCCTGAGATATTCAGCACATCCTCCAGCTCTTATTATGCCTAAAGCTCTCTTCTAAAGTCTTTTAGTAAGTGCGATGCGAGTAATTCTTATATTTTTACAGTTTCTTGGAAGGGCTGCTTTGCCAAATTTGGAGCTTCAACATGGAAAGAGTTACTTGGTTTAGATAGAGATTTATTGCCACCTATCTTGAACTCTCTTTACTTGTTGATACCTTTAGAATAGTTAGATCTCTCTGCACTTGGCGCTTAAGCGTAAGCTGGAATGTTCTAACTGTTGTTCTTAGGGTTCATACTGAAGCTGTCAATTTGGTTTTGCTGATAAGAGGATGTTTACTGCCTTTAGAAAAATCCACTTATAGAAGGGAGAATAACTTTGTCGCTTCTTTAACCAAATTCCTGCAAAGCTTTTTCATTCTTATAACTTCCAGCTTGCTGGTTTGTATTCATATTTAGTGCTACCTAGAAACTGTCATTCAAATCACTTTCATCGAGAGTGGAAAAATGATTTTTCTGCTGTTATTATTAGTGATGACTATTAAAGTTCTAAGTGTTCTTAGTGATATTAAACTGACTATTTTTATCTACAGAATAATGACTGCGTATTCCTCTGGCTGGTCTGCTATTTTCTTGATTCTTTTTCAGAAGGAATTTGTTTCCCAGTTTTTAAACTATTTCAGGAGGGAGTTGTTGTTGATTTAAAATAATATTCATTCTATATCATTGACATCAAATAGAATTAATTTTAATATGATTGTAATTGCCGCTTAGTTGATTATTGAGACTTATGTTTAGCTCTTGGGACTTGATCTTTCCTATCTGTCGTTTATTACTTAGAAAACTCTAGCTGGTATCTTAAAGTTGAGATTAGTTTAGATCACTCTACTTTTCAAAACTATCATTTTATACCAGCAAAGTTTTATAAATAATCAATAAAATTTGCCGCCTTTCTATGATGTTACTCTTTTAACTCTCGAAATATAAAAGAGAATTTACTTGATAACCAAACTAATCGTAAATAATAGATGTTAAGACTTTTTCTTATTTGAAGTAAGTATTTTTCTTTAAGATAATCTCTGAATGAGAACAATAGCAATCTAAAGGAAAATATACCGAGATAATTGTGAGTTTCTAAGATTATATATCTTTTTTTTCCCTCAGATAAGTGCTATTTAAGAAGTTAAAGATAATTATAAGTTGCTATTAGCTATCGAGCATGTTGCTTATCAAAGAATTTGATTTATAATAATTTCCTCTTAGATTTACTTCTTCATTTTTATCTGATAATGGTAAAATTCTCAAATATAATTTGAGCTTTGTTTCCTCTTTTTAGAAGTAGAATTGATCTAGTTTTAGAAGGAGATGATATTCTAGGACACAAACACTCTCTTCAACTCTGGTTGCATAGACGATAATTTCTAATGGAGATCAGATAAATTCACTGAGCTGGTTGTCTCTGCCTATGACTCTTTCCGAGTGTTAGATTCACTTTTCCTTTTCTAAATATGCCCCCTAATCATTCCAATTTATAGACAAAATATATATAAATTTTTTTGACAACAACATTTACAAATTTAAGGTTTCTCGGAAAATTTAAACGCTTGATTCGATGGAGGATGCTCTGAGACGTATGCCTCCTGTGACAAAAGACTCGGCTGCTTTTGCTTTAGAAAAGAGAGCTTCCTGGCTTAGTTGAGCTAATTAGAAAAATCTTTTTGTAATTTTAAATCTTCGCAATTATTTTTTATAATAGGAGATATGTCAGTCTCCATTTCCTCTTCTATTCAGTTTTTATTGGACTAGTTATCTAGAAGAAGTTGCTTATTCGAAGACACATTTTTATTGGCAGGGCTTACTGAAAATTTCTTCTAATTGTCTTTATCTTTAGGGTTGGAGAGATCTCTCCCCTTTCGAACTGTGAGCTAATCCTTCTTAGGCACCGAGAGATTATTATTTTTGAAGTAGGTGAATTTCTAGCCAGCTTGTTTCGATACTGAATAGGGTTTCTCAGGTGAGGTGTTAGCCATTGTCTGGCTGACGCTATTTAAGTCAGTTTAATTGGTGAGGGTGAAGTTATTTAGATTTCCGAGAGCGAGCCCCATCATTTTCCTTTTGAGGCCCTTTTGCTTTGTGTGTTCTTTGGGCTGAGTGTCTGACATATCTTCAGTTTCCTCATCACTCGAATGGAATCTGCTGGGACTGTTTCCTAAGGTCACAAATTCATTATCGTCCTAGAAGGTTCCCTGCTTGAGTGAGATCATTTAATGGTGCCACTTATCTATCTTCAAAGACACTCGGTTTAGGGTGGAGATGTAATCACGTCGCTCTTTAGATTTGTCTCTTGGATCTTTTTCCAGTTCTTTTTTGTTTGAGTCATTGATCATGCCTATAAAGTATACAAGCACCATTTTCTTTCTCAGTATAATTCAATTAAATAAATATCAGTTAATTGAAAAACTTAAGGAAATAAATTTTAACTTCTTTAGAATTATCATAAATTTGCTAATGATTATTTGATTTTAATTATATTTTGCTAATATCTACTCGTACTCAAGTTTGTTAATCTGATCAGCTAATCTTTCTGGGATATTGCCTTGGTTGTTCCTAGTAATCCAAGGGTGGAGCAAAGCCTCCTTGGCTGAATATCTCTGGTGAGATGAAAGCTTAGTGAGCCTCTCGAATAGGGATTTAGCAAGCCAAGAGAAATGCTCTGAGGGCCCTTCAATTTAAGAAACGCCCTGCAGTTTCTTTTTATAAGTTTCTATAGTGTCCTCTTCACTTTCATATAGGGGGTGTTTCCCTCCAGTTAGAATTTCATACATTATATACAGATACTTAATGAGAGTGAAGATGAAATTAAATAAATTAGGAAATAGGAGATAGAGCTAAAATTTAATTTGGAGAAGAAGAGATCTGTTTCCGATTTAAAGAAGTATAGAATCTCAGTCTAAAATTTGAATTATTTCATGGACAATAAAAAATACCCAATCAATATTATTCCGCAAGACCATATGTCTACGCACTTAGTATACTCTTAATTGAATGCTACCTCAGGGGCCATGTAAATCAGCGTACCACAATGTAAGTCCATTATAAATAATAAACACATAATATTCATTGCTCCTTTGCTAATTTGGTGTTTGGCACTTAGCCCGAAGTCAATAACCTTGCAGGAGCTTAAATCTTGCTTGTCCCCGATCAAAATATTTTCTATTTTAAGAATGAATCTTAATTATAGAATAAGTTACCAGGTTTTAAATCTCTGTGGACTATGTTTTTATCGTGCATATAAGAAACAGCTTGGAGGATTCCCCTCATGAGGGAACTAGCTTCGAAGTCAGTGAACTTCGCATTTTCTTATTGCTTCTCTCTGATGAGGTCAGTTAATCTGCCGTCTGCTATGAGTTCCATACCCAGGAATATTTTCCCATTAATTTGATGGATCTATAAATAACACTTAGATCCTAGATTCTATCAAATAATTGCTACTTCCATGGCAGTGGTGACATCATTCAAATCTTAGAATTGATTACACTCAACTTACATGCTTGTACTTTACGATATTGGGATGATCTAATTACTGGAGCAGCTCAGACTCACTTATCATCCTCTCGTAGTCTGATTTACTCACTCTTTCTCTTTTTATTACCTTTACCATGATAACACACAAATCAATATATTGAATGAATGAATACAATTAATGCAATTAATGATAATTAAGGGATAGATTTTCTTACTTTGACAGCGAGTTCCTCCTGAGTTGGCAAATAAATAGCCTTATACACTTTGCAGAAGGCTCCTTCTCCAAGAAGTTCCAAAAAATTGTAAATTTGGCTCTTGTGCTTTATTTATGCATCCACCTTATAGTCAGTGCCACTTTACTGTTTTTAGTTTAGACCAAGTTACTGTAATAGGCCTTGCTTAGAAGGCTGAGAATTGGATTCTGAGAGTTGCAGACTTATCAAAACCGAATCTGCTTCAGCTCTACTTTGATTTCTCTCTACCATTATATTTTTGATGCGTCTTGGATCTATATTACAAATTAATATAGGTCAATAAATAATTTGTGTGAATTCAA
Source organism: Tetmemena sp. SeJ-2015 (assembly GCA_027382625.1). Classification (NCBI taxonomy): domain Eukaryota; phylum Ciliophora; class Spirotrichea; order Sporadotrichida; family Oxytrichidae; genus Tetmemena; species Tetmemena sp. SeJ-2015. The sequence continues at coordinate 32,011 of JAJKFJ010022139.1, read as the reverse complement.
GAACTATCTTCATCTTTTGAATTCCTTTCATTAAACTAAGATTTCATCAGATCGATGAGAAAATAAGCTGGAGTTGATTTGAATGATTAGATAGTAATCAATATTCTTATTAGTAGTCTTATAGTGTTGATAATTTAACTCTATTCTTTTTTATAACTTTGATCTTATTCAAGTCAAAGGTCTTATTCACAACTTAAAATCAATCCTCATTAAATCCCATTTATTCATCTTTTAATTCTGCAATAAGAGAAACTTGAGATAGTTGCTGGGATTAATTGAAACTCTAATAAGTCTAAGAGATACCCTCTTAGATTTATTGGGGCATTTTGATAAGTTTAACTTTATGAGCCTTGCTCTTCAATTGTTTCTAATTTTGAAATGCTTCAGTCAAAAGTTACTAGGAGTTAGACTTTTTATGGCGGAGTCTAAGAATTGAAGCAGCACTGCTTGAATGATGATGATCTTAGTTGAGCGATAGAATCTGCTAAGGGTCAAATTGCAAAGAGGAATTGAAATTATTGTAACTCTACAGTTGAGAAGGAGATTCACTCATAATCACAGAGGAGCTAGGGAACATCTTGAATCCCTCCTCTGAATTCTACCTCGTGCGAGACTTAACTCGTTTGCCCTCCGCACGAGCTTTGAGCATGGAAATTCTCTCCTTTAACTCAGTCTTCTTTCTTTCGTCAATTGGAGGAAGGAAAGAGTTGTTCACTTTCTTCCAATAGCTCTTCATTCTATCTCGCTTTTCCTTTTCAAATTAATACTGGGGGTCCTTTTCCTTCTCTCTTATGTCAAAGAAAGAGGGCTCGTACTATTTGTACAGCAATTCCCCAAAAACCATTCCATTATACTCTTGGCCTTGCGTGAGCCTGTTTTAAATCTTGTGAGCATAAGTGCCTGAATCCAAAATCAGGTTGCTCTTATTCAAATCAATATGCTTCGTTGTGTGAAGTGAGACGTCAAAGTTCGAAGATTTCTGAGACTTTGGAAGGAGGAGCTCACTCTCACTATCAGAAATAAGCTTGGCCTTCAAAATGAACTAGCCTTCATCTTCCGAGTTTTGGTAGGTATTGAGATTAGATTGACTCTTATGTCAATTTTAAAGCACACTATTTTGAAATAAGTGTTATTTACTATCTAAGCCCTGATTGGCTTAAGCAGAAGTCTGTTCTAGTGATTTCCTATCATCCTCGCACTCCTTTATTCGATTTTCAAGCCTAGATATCAGCACATTACTTTGAAGAAAAGGAAACTAAAATTGGATATAGTCACTTTGATTTCGAGCACCAGCTTCGTTATTAGTATTCTTACGAGTTACTATTTACGAACTATTCTTTGTTAAGCTCTCACTTTATCCAAGACTTGAAGTTCTTCCAACTAGATCCTGACCCTAATTTCTAGGTCGAGTGCGCTAAGAATGCAGGTTTCCCAATTGAACTTATGCTTATGTGTTTCTATTGATTTCCTCTTTGATTTGATTCTACTTTTGTAGATCTACAACCATTTAACTCAGTTGAATTACTTGCTAAGTAAGTTGATAAACTTAAGAGCTCTCCTTCGAGGCTTGAGTGAAAGTTTACTGATTTTAGCTTTGAGGAGTTGTTGTCGTATTTGATATGCTGAATTAGTCACTGTCCACAGTTTTTAGGAGCGACCCTTTATGGATTTTTCTAGTTGCCTATTTAACGATACCTTGAAAATTTTGCTACTTTATTGGCAACCCACTAGCCTGATTCTAGAATGAAAGCTCTTGATTGTGATTCTTTTGAGACATTGGGGTTGTCCTCTCTAATGATTTATCTGAGGGCCTTAATGAATAAAGAAATTAGAACATTTTTTATTGAGGAATTTCTTGTGATATTACTCTGTGGGGTAGATGCTAGCTGAAAGTAGGGTTGCTGTTCAAAAGGTAGATTAAGATGCGCAGGCTTGAAACCGAAGGGTGAATTGTCTGATCCCAGTAGCGAATGCTGCTCTTTATTTAAAGTTTTGGTAGTATTGTCTCCTCTCTAAGTCGAAGCCATTTTTACTTGCAGGCTCTCATCCTTTGTGTTTCTGGTTGAGGGTTAAATCTGTAAAGGTACTGTATTTGGAGTGAAGGAGTAAGCGCCGTAGGAGATAGTCTCCAAGTTATTATGTTCTTTGTTTTTTATTTACCTCAATTTGTCAATCTTCTGCAAAAGTTAAACTTCCATATCCTTGATTTGCTTCTGAATTTCGTCCTAAACAGTTTATAAAAGTCATTTGAAGAAGATAAAAATTATTTTCATAAGGAAGGATATATTTGCAAGTTAAGACTGTTTATTTTTCTACAAAGAGAAATTTTCATAAAATGAAGCCAGAGTTCTAAAACAGACAGTTTAAATTAGCAATCATAAAATTTCAACCTCTCTAAACTCCTGATAATCAAATTTTAAAAATAAACAACTTCAAGCTGAAAAAATCATCTAGTTTATAAAAATTATATCTTATTGAAAACGCCGAATATATTTATTAAACAGATTTGAGATCTTCAAGCGAATCTTGTCTCGCAGATAAAAACTTCTGGCTTTCGTGAACTGGCTGAAAGACAATTAAATTATAATTTTGTATTATAGAAGATAAATGAATTAGTCGTTGCTCATATTTTAGCTGACTGAATTATTGATATAAATAAAAGGCTGCTAAAGCCCGCCATCAGCCACCATGTCTACGTTGCTGTTAAAAAATATTGAAACTGAAATCAAACTTTAGTTTGGCTATCTATCAGTATTTTCTTAGATGTTTACAAAATTTGAAGATCTGGGACTAACCCCTTGAGTTTTTATATTCAACCCATAATTAAACTGTTTCCTGTTATTTGGTGTAATCTTTTCAGCGGTTCGAGGATTCTGAAAGTTCTCTTCTCAACTTTCGTCCTCTAATTAATGACTGCTCCCACTTTTGTATCTGTTGTTATGTTGTATTTAATAAGGATAAACAATCTTAAGTCGCTATTAATCACCATCTTTTTCTAAATTTAAAGGAGTAGGCGCATCAAATTAAAAAGAAATGTAATTAAAAATGATTTCTAAATTTTGAAGTGGAATATTATTCTTAATCCAGTTTGATGGGATCTTAATTTAATTGGCTATTTTCTCGATTTTACAAATCACTTTCAAGCACGGATTTCAGCAACTTTATCTTCTTTATTTTAGAAGTTTTATTTTGGCCTTTGGCTATTTTCAAAACTTAAGAGGGTCACTCGCCCTCCCCTTATGCTTTCTGTTTTTGGTACTATGAGAAATCAAAGAGATTTATACTTGTAAAAATATAAAGAAGAAAAAATAATTCCTTCACGAATTTGAAAAAATAAAATAGTCATTATAAAAAAAAAGGATTTATAAAAATATAGCAAAATCAAAAGTCTCAGATTTCTTATGCTTGGATTCTTCTTTGGAGTCAGAAGATTTTTAGGTTGATCTTGTCTTAGAGTTAGAAGTATTTTTCATTTTCGTATTTTATAATCTTTATTGACTCTCTAAGCAATATAAACAGCGCTTAATTATAATTTAACTATTTATTGGAGAAGCCTAAGTTTTTAATCAACACCAAGTTATCAACTCAGATTCCTATTCCACGCTCAAACGCACTCACTTACTATTACTGAACTCGAATTTTAATTTCTCAGATTTGCATATGGCACAGATTATATCCTTGCTTTAATGCTAATGAGAAAGTTTTAATTAATTAAGTCATTTTTAGGAAGCGTTTTCGTTTAGAATTTGATTACCGAATCCAAAACGCTGGCCCTGTTTTACTGTCGAGAAGTTGCTATCTGAATCCTCCAATAAATCTAAGTTTTCTTCATCGTCTTCTTCAGCCTAGCTATCTCTCTTTTTAGAAGGACTACTAAGTTTTCTTTGTTTCTTTTAGTGAGGTAATTAAATCTCCTACTTAATTTAAATTCACTATAAGCTATTCAATTTATAGAAATCAAAGAACCTCTTATCAACGATTTTGAATTCATGGCAATAGACTAGGGAGCTGGATATAAATAAATAATGAAGATATCTTATTGGCTATATCCTAAATTGCATCCTAGGAAGATCTCACATTCTTAGGGTTCATAAATTCCATAATAAAAGGTCTTCCTATGCCCAGCATTCTCACATCTATGTCCTCTCTCCCTGCTGCATGCAAATACACTTGCTTAGAGCCAAAAGTCTCTAGCAAGCCTTTTGAAATTTCATCCTGCACATTTTTCTAAATTTATCTCAACACATCATAATTCAAAGCTTACAATTTCTCTATCTCCAATTAGCCAGGGTGTTTAACTAACCTCTCTTGAGTGCTTGATGTATCTCCCATAGAGTAAAATACTATCCTGTGAGCACTCAACTTGCATCATGTTTATGAAATCTATTTTCTCTATTCTCTGAGTCTTTACCAACCTCAACTCTTTAATTAATGACAAAGGTGCTTTAGTAAGTAGACTAATTATCTATTCAGCTCCCATTTAAGTCTTAGCAGCCTTGAGCTCATCTTTTTCTTGCTGCTTCTTGTTGTTCTTCCATTTAGATTGCATCTGGGAGGCATTCCTCATTTTGGAAATACCTAGAGTTCCCAAGTCTTCTTGTAGCTCAGCTATTATTGAAACCTCGCTGTCTTGATCATGAATAGCAGTTTTATCACGATTACAAAAGTTCACATTGACCAGGAATCTACCTTCTAGATTAGCATGGACCTCTAGTCTTCTCGCTATCTTAGGAGACATTATCCATTTGTAGATCTCTTTGAAGTCCAATTAATTCTAAAATTGTTAAAAATACTTGTGTCTTACTTTACTTAAGTCCTTAGAAGAAAACATAAACATCTCTCCTATTAATTGCTCAGCCTCCATTAGTATAATCATCTTACTTATGTATGAGACAATCGAAATACTGAAGGTAATTTTGAAATCCTCATACTCAAACTCTTGTTTGTTAACTCTCTCTATCACTTAGTCAATATTATAAGGAGTGTCGCAGAATTGAATCACTCCCATACAAAGTCTACATCTAATTTAAGGGTCTCTCGGGCTCAGTTTATTTTCTGGCAGGCCTACGTGAGTGCGAAATCTCTCAAAGCTTTCAAGTCGATACACATGTAAACAAGTTTCCTTAAATAGCATGAAGATGCATCTGAAGCAGAGATTCTAAGAATGGAAGTACTCAAAGAACTTTTTAGAAGTCACTGAAAGTTAGTCGTAAAATTTAATTGCCTAAGAAGTTCCATAATCTAATTGCTCATCTACTTATTGAAGAGCCTCTTGCTCAATTTATTATTCCATTGAATTACTTATATTAATTGCAAAAACTGTCACAAAGAGGAAAAATAAAAAAATGCATATCACCCAATTCTAAGTAACCTCAAATTCAAAATTCATACCTGCTGAATTTCATGCAATTTTAGTGCAAAAATAAATAGATTATTCTGACAAGTAAGAAGAAGATAAATTTTACTTTCACTACTATCTGGAAGGTGTTTTTTGTACGACCACTGGAGGAAGAGTGGGCTATGATCTGCTATTTGGCATTGAACTTCCTTGATAGTAATTATCTGGTGAGTTTGTAACTTCAGTCTCATGAAGAGTAAGCTTCTTAGCCTTTTCTTACAGTGGAGATAGCATATCTCTCTTATATTTTTCATCACTTTACATGCTTCTGCCAAATGGCTTTGTAAATTAAGGGGTATCACCTGAGTGTAAGGTGGAATTCATCCTTTCAGTTTATGCACCAGTATTCATCTAGCTAAGTATCTGAGAATAAAATAGCATAATTCACAGTTCTTCCTCCCTTTTGTCTTGTTTGAGATCTGCTTACTTTGCTATGAGAACTTGTCGGCTTTAGTAAAGTTTCTTCTGCAATTGTATCCATAATTGCAGTTGATTGTCCAAGCTCATCTAGTATTTATTCACCTGAAGTGAAGTGCTAAATTGTTTGATTCATCCTCTGTCTCTTAATTCTCTCCAAGAACTCAGGCTTTACTTGAGATAGCATTCTTGAAAATCCTTATCCAACTCTTGAAATTCTATCAGAGGGGTCTCTGGCTGGCATTTTCATCCAAGGCTAGAAGTCAGCTGGCCTTCCTGAAAGGTTATTTATATCTTTATCACATGAGGCACAAGACCATCCTTGCAGAGGTCGCTTTGCAAACATAGCATCTTCCTCCTCTCCGTGAGTTTGAGCAGCTTGCTATCCATTTAACAGTGATAGCTGCTCCATCAAAAATTCTTAAAGCTTCTTCAGTGCTGCTTCTAATTTAGCCATCTGTGGTTTAAGTTTCTTCAAGTCATCAATTTTATTGTTAAGAACATTCATCTATTCGTTCAATTGATCCATGAATAATTTTTCTAGGGCATTTAGTTAATTAAGATCAGCTTTCTATTTCATAGTCTTTTCAATTAAAGACTATACGCAAATTATTTTTTGACAATCTTTTCCATATCCTTCATTTACTTTCCAAATGCGGCTCTAAGAGATTCAATTTCTCTTTTAACGTTATTCAATTACTCTTTCATTGCCTCAAGGTCAGAGTTATTGACCGTTTCGTTAATGGAAATGTTATTCTAGGGCCTGCTCATTTTCTTCATATCTGTAATTTCCTTCTCTAAATCACTAATCTTCTTGAATAACACCTCTACTTTCTGAGTTAGGCCAAGCGATCCTTCTGAATTTCCCCCGCTTCCTCTTAAATCTAAGATTCTTATCATCTTCTCTTGCTCTTCAACCTTCTCTTAAATTTAGATAAAGTTGCGCATGAAATACTCCTTGTCGAGTTTTCCAGTCTAGAGATCCCTAATTTTCAACGAAATCTCAACCAGATTTGCCTCTTTTATCTGCTAAGTTAGCTTTGAAATGTAGTCTTCTATTCTGGGGATCTTGCTAACTTCCATAGACAGATCCTTCATTTGATTCACAAGCCAAGGAAGTTATCTTCAAGATCTTTTAGCAAATTCATCTACTTTGAACCAATCATCATTTGATCTTGAGCTTTCTTGTCATTTTGAGACTTATCATCGTCTTACTGTTTACTATGGAAAAAGAATTAAAATCGCAATATGGAAATATGTAGATGGCTGCTTACTTCTTGAGATGAGTTAACATGCTTTTCAAGTAATTTATCTCCTTATCATTATTAAATTAGAAAGTTAAAATTCAGGACGCACACGACCGGCACAAAGGCACCGGTCGCCCTTTCCCTGAAGGCTTTCTGGTTTGGTAATCCATTGGCTGGTGGGTGAGTGTTTAAAAGGGGGCAAGGGATAATGGCAGCCGAAGCCCTGGGGAAGGTGGTGAGTTGCTCACTGGAGAGATAATCAAAGGTGAATGGTCTCCCACTCCCCCTCCTAACCCTTTAGGCGTGGGGGGACGAGATCTATGGGCAAACACTCAGCCCATGCAGTTGGACAGCGAAGCCAGACGCTAAGGAACAGCAACTTGCTCCCGGTCCGAAGCTACCGGATTTTTTTTCTCCTTTCAGGTTTTTTTGGATGGTGAAGCCGGGGGCTTCTGCTCAGAGTGTGAGGTGGCGGGGGTGCCACGTGTTTAATATCCCTATTCGGCTGGTAGGTTTGTGTGCGTCAGATAAGTGCGTCACAGCAATATCATTGACGTCACGGCCTATCTTATTTATGCCGGGGGCCCTTTAATTCCCTTAATTATTATTATTATCTCCTTATCGAAAACATCGCATGCCACTTTTTCATTTAACTTCTTTTGAAGTTCTCTAATCAATGCAAGTTAATCTGCTATGTTAGTTTAACTTTAAGCCAATTCGGCTCTTTACTTATCAATTACACTTTCCTGTTCAGCAGCTTTCTCATTTAATTATCTCATCTTGTCTACTTGACTTTTAACTTTTGTGTCTATTCCTGTCTACCCCTCTTCAATAATCTTAAACCTGTCTCTGAGTCCATGAATAGAATCCTCATGGCTTGATATCTGCGCATTGAGATTTCTTTTCAATATTTCAAACTTCTCCTCTTGGAACTTCTTCGAAACGAAGTTATCCTTCACACTTTGGATATCAGCAACTATCTCTGTCTATTTAGTTTCATTTTCGTCTTTCAATAGTATCAAATCGTTTTCGAACTTCTCTATTCTCTCTAGGTGCGAATCCTATTCAATTCTCGTTGATTCGAGACTGTTCGAAGTTTAATCCAGATTGGCTTTGACGTCTGAAATTGTGCTTCCCACCTTATTTAAGCTATCATCGTGAGCAGATAGCATATCCTAGAATTACTTCAATTAATCCTTCATGGCTTTCTAATCGGCTCTGAACCTATAAAGCAGTCAATGCTTTGCTAGAAATTAATAGAATTATGAGATGAACATCACTTATTCGATATCTTAAATCATTTCTCTGTTTCCCATTCTTACTTATCCATGAGCGCAGTTTATTTGAAAAGACTGTTGATGGAGTCAGTTTGTTGCTTCGATTGCAAAATCAAGATCTTAATGATCGAAGAGAGCTTTTCAAAGTTGCAGCTAAAGTGCAAGATGTCGTCAAAGCGAGTGAGATCAATCTTCGATTCGATAAAGGCGTCTACCATTAAGTTTCCACCAGAGGAGGATAAGTGTTGATACTGATATTGCATTAAATAAAATAAATACTTATAAAATTATTACTAGTACTATAATATAATAACTTTAATGCCTGACAATTCTAAACTCTCAATTACTAATATATCACAAATTCAACTTTGAGAAAAATTCTTCTCAAGCTATAAGTTTGATAAATCTGAGAGTCCCTCATTAGTTTTTACTTTCAAACCTCCCTTCTTCTTTTTAACTATATGATTAACAACTATTTTCTTCTTCAACTTGTTTATAAATATAAATTTGCTGCATTATTGCGCTAAATTTTGTTTTTCTTTTGCTTAGATTTATCCTCACTATCCTTTAAACCTGGTGCGAGTGAATTATCAATTTAATTTTAAGACTTCTCGATTGTGCTTTCCCCTCCTTTTATCTTGCTCAGTAACCCTATGTTAAAAACTTTATATTGAAATAGTTATTTACTTGTTAGCTAATGAGCCAGCACTAACCTTTTTGAAAGTGGCTAGATTGCAGCCTGACTTGATGGCAGCAGAGTAAGCAACTTTGCGTGAGGAGAACAAGTTGTACATCATGCGAGCGAAATCCTCAAAACTGATTTCTCCCTCTCCATGCATGTCCACTTCGTCAATCATGTATTCCCATTAGTTGGCCTCGTTAGGGTCGTTCTATATCATATAGCCCTTGCTCAGCAACTTTATCAGGTGGCCAGACTTTATTCCTCCCGAGCCGTTGTAGTCGAAGAATTCGTAGAGTTCCTGGATTCTCTTTATATCTAGGATGGTCTCTGGCTCCAGAAAAGCTATGAGGAATTCTGAGTACACTAGCTTGCCTTTACCTGAGAGGTCAAGCTTTTAAATCATCTCCTCTGAGGCAATATCTGCTTGCTCCTGATCGCCATTAAAGTAAAGGAGAAGGGCGTCAAATAACTCAAACTTAAACAGCTCTCCATTTCTATTCCTATCCAGAGCTCTGAAAATGTCCTAACAAACTTTCTTATTTTCACCAATCTAGGATAAATAAAGTAATTAACTATAAAATTTGAAAATAATCCATAAGAATAGCATAATAAAATTGTGTAAAATTATAGATACACTAAAGCCTTTCTTTTACTTTTCTTAAATTTCATATTAAATTTTGATAAATCAATCAACAAAAAAGAATTTAGTTGATATAATCTGTTGATTTAAATTAGAGAAATTAAAATTACATTAAACTTTAAGAAATCAACACTTAAACGATCTATTAGCAATTATTCTAAATTAATTAAAAGTTTCTAGCATGGAAACCCCATTTGATTTTGAATACCTATTTACTGTACATTTTTATTTAAACAAGCAGAATTATTTACTCCTATTAAAAAAATATATTTTCAATAAATAATCTAGGTAAAATTGACTAGATATGAGAGGACTACGAGCTGCAACTTCTTTTAAATCTATTATAAGATTTAAGTTTTTAATAAAAATGAAAATTGATTGCTTACTTTTAACCTGTAAATATTATCAAGCATTCTTGTTAAGTGGTCTTTGTTCATTAAAATCATGTCACATTTCGAGATCTAAGTTGTCTCATATTTTTTCAGCCAGGGATCTTTCAACGCGTCATCTGCACTTATACGCTCTCTCGGATTTAAAGTTAGGAGCTTTTTCACAAATACCTTTGCTTCAAGGGATATAAATAAAAATACTTCCCTCCATTCAGGGCCTCCAAAATAGAAAAAAAGAAAATTGAGCTTATAGTCTCTGATACTTTGGAAAATTTCATTTTAGTTTTTTCCCTTGAAGGGAAGATGGCCACTTAGTAGCTGGAAAAGAATCACACCACAACTCCACAAATCACACTTCTCATTATAACTTTTATTAAGGACTTCTGGCGCAATGTATGATGGCTATATTTTACGATTATAAGCTAAAAATCTTACAGTTCCAATCTTAGACGTCATTTATACTTTGTCTTAGAATCTAACAGCAGTTCCAAAATCTATCAGCTTTATGGAAAAGTCATTCTTATTCTCGATCATCATGTTTTCAGGTTTCAAATCTCTGTGGGCGATTTGCTAGTTATGAATGTAGTTTACAGCTTCAAAAACTTGCCTCATTATAGCTGCAGATACCTTTTCCTCAATGTGCTTATGGTTTTTCTTTATATATTCACTCAGGTCTCCACCTTAGATGAGTTCCTGTATTAGAGAGAAGGTTTCCTTGTCTTGATAATACTCATATATTTTGACGATGTTAGGATGATCGAGCTCACTCAAAATCTCTATCTCCTCCATTAAGCTCTGCATTTACTCCTCAGTAACCTATTCCTTTCTGATGATTTTCATCGCTCTGAATTCTTAGCTCTGCTTGTGAACTATCTTCTTCACAACTCCGAAGGAGCCCTTTCCTATATTTTCGAGGACCTAGTATTTCTCTCTCACTTAGCCGTATCTCTCATTCACGAAAATTGACTTAGTGATCCGAAGGTTAAATCTCTTCTCTATTGGAACTTTCTCCATCTTGGAATTTCCATCTACATACTTAAAATCCTCTTCGTCATCGCTTTCCTTTAAGTTATGATTTCTGAGAGTGGCTTTTTAAGCTAGGACATTAAAGTCACTGTCTTCTTTCTCATCCATCTTTTCATATATTTAGACACTCTATGCATTCTTGCTCTTTGATCTTCCATCTCGTGTTTGAAAGTAAACTAGGAACACACAAATTATAAATTCATAATGGTAGTCATGATAGTTTGCTTTCGTCTGACTGTAAACTTAAATTGTAGAGCTATTTTCATAGTATAAATTATTGCTACTTTAAATATGCATTTAGTAGTAACTATCTTGCGGTGGGATCTTTGAGATCTATTTGATAGGGGAGTTTGACAGCTTTCAAGAAACGCCTACTGTGCATCTCGGATTTTAGGAGATTCTCTTTCCCTATTATTTTTGGAGGATGCTCCATACTCCCTGAGTTCTCCATCCTCACCCTCAATTTGAATCATGATTTTCTCTGGGGACTGTATCAAAATAAAAGTTTGAAAAATGAGACTGGCTTGGATTCTTCTGTATATGCTCGTTGTGTTAAACTCGATCTAATTGTATATCAAAACTCTCCATAACCTTGGATAAATCGAGCTTTAACTTGTCAGTCTCCCCTGAACAGAGAATTTATAAACAATCAATAGCACTTTATTCTTCGAAATATCTATTACAATTTAATTTATAGAATTTCATCTAGATCATCTCCTGACAACCTTTTTTAAATGAGCTAATTCTGATCCAGCCTTGGTTGAGGAGGCAATCTAGTTTAGGCTAAATAATATTTTTTATTAGAGAGACTGAACATTCTTAAAATAATGTGAACTTACCGTTGCAAACCCATTGCTTTGAATCTGGTATTTTAGCTAAGTCGTCAGCTTTGTAATTCGATTAAATTTCTGGAACTATCTCGTCCTAGATAAAGAACTTTGTGATCTATTCCTTCCTTGAATATAAAACAATATTTTCTCTTAATTAAAGAATTTTCTATGCTTCTTGGGAGCCTAATATCTGGCGAGAACTTTAATTGAAAAAATATAGCAAAAAACTAGTTTGACTGTTTGCGAGTAGGTAATAAAATAAGCATATTAAGGTATTCTGTCCATTTCAGAAATTTTATGAGGACCTAATGATGTTAAATTCTACATATTCTACTTAAATAGTTAAAATAAATTAGCTTTCTGTTATCACTATTCGACAACAGTATCTTCAATTTCTCTTTCTCCTATAGATTGTTTTCGTTTTGATTAGAGTATCGAGTGGGCCCCAATTGAGACTTATTTTTTGTGCTTTGTCCCGAGATCTTGGAGTGCTTTTTGACCGGCAATTTGTGTTTACCGATATTGCCGTTTACCGTAATTAGTTTGGAAGTTGAATACTTATTAGAGTGCGACTGAGAAGATATCAAATAAAACATTATTTTCAAAGACAAGATTGGCTTTAAGAGGAATTACCAGAAGAGGAGCTCAACGATACTTCTGAACTCGCCATATTGAGGTTCTGAGTTTGTTTGACTCGGTGATTATAATGTCCCAGTTTGCCTTTTCCCTTTCCATGTGCTACTACAGATAGCGACCGCTGTTTGGAATATTTTTTGAGTTCTTTTTTAGCGTCTTTATTTTCGAAAAATAAAAAGGATCTTGATTGCTACTATCCCATTACTTTATCACAAGTTCCCAACTAATAATATTATTATCTAGGGCACGTATGTTAAAAATTAAAATAAGTTTTTACAGTTTCATTCTTGTAATTTGCAATCGAAATTTAAATTAAAGAGTTAAATTAATTTAGAAATGGCTTTAACTGAAGATGTAAAAATCACAGATGAGTGCGAACTCTTCGGTGATTTCGGAGTGTTCATCTAGATCATTTTAGGAATAGGCTCTATTGCATCTCTGCTAGGTAAATATTACCATACTCTTAATACTTATAGTGAAAAGATTTTTTGAATTCCCTAGAAGGTCTTGGAGAATATTCTTCTTAGTAAGTGACTATTTTAATCTTTACTTTTTGATTTTTAATTGTGAACATAGGACGTTTCTAAGCAAGGGTTTTCTGCATTCCTAGCTCACTGCTTGAATTTATTCTTGGCAATTGTTCTTCAGCAAATGGTAAAGAGAGGAGATGGCTGCATTTGGTACTTTGTCAACCTGTGCATGGATACAACCTTTGGAATTACTCTCTGCTACGCTTTCCACAAAGTTATTGAATTAATACAAAAGTATTTTATCTTGAAATTTTTTAAAAAATATTCTTAAAAGATTAAGATTTCTAATCAAACTAAGCACCAAATGGTATGTTGGCATTGAATCAGAGCATCGAAAACATAGAAGGCGACAGAGATCCAAAGAGCTTCCAAACTCTCAATAAACTCATCAAATCTCTTACTGACTAACCGAATGAAGTACAAGTGCAAATAGACACTTAGAGAATACCCTCTAACTCCATTCAGGAACTTTCACAGGTTTATTATTCCTATATCTTTATATAATGGTTGCCATATACACAGCCAAACAGTACAACTATATTTATTAATTTTTTCATCTCAGAAGGAAATATTTAAAAAGCGAAGCTAGTTGTTTAAGCTCATCTTTAAAATTTAGCACCGGTGAATTAGTAAATAAGAGTCCTTGAGAATGTGGTTTTATACCTAGATCAAACGATTTAAGGCTCTGAAGAGAGTCGTTAAAAGACTGCTAAATCTAAACTTAAGGAGCTAATAAGGCTAAGTTAGTCGAAGAATGTTGAAGCTATGGTCTTCTATTCTCAAATCTTGATTGAGGAAGCCCGCAATTTGATAACAGAATCTTAGAGAAGTGGACCCTAAAGTGGAATATGCAAAAAACTGGATAAGGCTTTCTATTATCTAAACTACTGCTTGAAGTTTGAATACAGAAACTCTTTAATCTGGAGCTTAATTGGAGAAGTTTACTAAATTCAGACCGAGAAAAGTTCTCTAAGCAATAAATCCGGATTCAATAGCGCAACATTTTCAACATTTAAAGAGATGCAGATATCAAAGAACGAGGAGAGAAGCTTTAACTTATAGAAAGCAGGATTCTGCTTTGCTAAAGCATTGAAGTATCAAAGTCAAATAACTCCTGAGGCCATGAGTTTGATATAAATGATCCCTAAGTATATAATATGATAAAGTGATGTAAGAGTTATAGATACTGCATCATGATGTATCTATTTAAACTTAATTAACATAATAAGGATATAATTAAATCTACTTCTCTCAAAGAAAAAAATGGTCAGAAAGCTTTTGATGCTAGGCGGCGACTTCGCTGAAAATATGGAGACCTTTGCTCCATTCTAGGCACTAGTGATGTTGGGCTTCTAAGTTGACGTTGTCTGCCCTGGAAAGAAGAAGGGAGAAAAAATTGCTACTGCAGTTCATGACTTCACTCAGTTTCAGACCTACGTGGAAATGACTGGTCACAATTTTACCCTCACTGCAACTTTTGACGAAATCGATGTGACTGAATATGACGGTCTCTGGATCCCAGGTGGAAGAGCTCCTGAATATCTGAGAATGAATGACAAAGTGCTCGAGATAATCAAGCATTTCATGGTTGCAAACAAGCCTATAGCCACAGTATGCCATGGACCACAATTGCTAGTTGCAGTCGGAGGCATTGAAGGAAAGAAAGTCACTTGCTATCCCGCATGTGCAGTTGAATTGAAATTGGCTGGTGCTGACTATCAAAATGCTGAAGTCGAAGATGCAGTTGTATATGGAAATATCATCAGTGGAGTCGCCTGGCCTTCAAATCCTTATGTGCTCAAGAAATTCATTGAGCTCTTAGGAGTTTAGGTCACTCTCAACTGAGATGAGTAGTTTTATCAAAGAGATGCAAGCATATGTTTGATTAGAACTTGATTCTAGAGTCTTATTCTATTAAGTAATTTAATTTGCTAATATATAATTAATCATGAATGGCTCAAAATCGATTGGTCTTCTCTCTTAAGCAAGACTAACCTTGTTAATTTGTAAATTCTGCACAATTAGAGCTTATCTTATTTAGGATAGACTGGAAGAATGATCTGAAAAGACTATGGATATTAAAAAATCGATTTTGGATTCCATATGAGCATTTTGAATATACAAGACTCCAAAGTAAAGTTCATAATAGTTAATTATTGATTAGAAGTGAGAACATTGATGGATGAACACAAAACTTATGACAAAGAAAAAATGTTAAACAATCCTGATAAAGATAGGAAGAAGAGATTTATATGGTCTTATATAATTAAGCCTGTGCGCTAGGGATTCGAGGAAAAATGAAAATTACTTATGAGCATTTAACTTAATTTAATTAATTGCTGTTATTGCAAATAGTACGCATTTTCTCAGAACTTTAAGTCTTTCATTAGATCAGAGAGCTAGTTTTAAACCTCTGAATTCACTTCTTCTCTAATATTGTTTTACTATGCATTTTTAGACTTTTTGTCCTTCTTTGTCTTTTTATCTTCGGTTTTTGGAGCTTATTGAGCGACTTTAACTTCTTCTGTTTGCAATTATTGCATTTCTTATTGCTCCTTTTGCTCTTGCTCTCTCTTTCTTTGCTTCTATTTCTCAATTTAAAACTTAATTTATTCAATTTGTTTATCATCTCCATACTAAACCTTCTCGAAATCATCAGAGAACTAGATGTAACTGAACTCTTTGATGAGGAATTCTCCATTTTAATAATCGGGCAAGCACTTAGGGTTTTGACAGGTATAGAACACAATTGTGCTCCAGTCGACAAGCAACAGCTATTAAATGTAATCGAAAATTTAAGGCATAACTTAGAACTCAAAAGTTCTAGCTTGTCCGCACTTCTCGCAAGGCAAAACTTTAGAGGGATCGATAATATTCTTTTGTGAAACCCAGAGGGGCTCAACATTTCCCTCTTCACGATTGTTAACGTATCTCAATACTTGATCTGGATCTGCTTTGCACACAACTTCGCACAGTTTATAATGGTTATCTATGCTCTGATAGTTGTTGTGGTTCTTCTTAATGAATTTTTCTAATTCCTCCATCTCAACTTAATCAATCTTAGCTTTATCGTCTCCCTCTAAATCAGCTAACTCTTTTTCGTCATCTTCTTGCTGCTTCAGAGTTTTCTTTACTAGCTTCTCAAGCTATCTCTTATCTTTGTTGGTGTTAGCTTGATTCTTCAAGAAGACTCATTATGAATTTAAAGTTTAAAAATTCAATAAAAGACATCCTCAAGATAATCCTCATCATCAATATCTTCTCCATCTTCGTCATCTTCTGCATCATCTTACTTTCTCTGTGTTGGCTATTTGGTCTTGATTTTAGCAGACTCTTTAATATAGAACTTGGTGGTCTAAGGATCCTCTGGCTCATTAAGGATCATGTACTCTTTGAAAGTGATCTTGATATCTTTCTACTCTTTGCCTTCCTGCATTTTGGCATCTTCCTCAGCTTCTCTTACTTCATCTTCTAGATTGATTAGTCCTCTGTCTATTAATTGCTGCTGATAAGAGTCTTGCACTTCATTAAAGAGATCTTCATCTGCGAACTCAACTCCCAAGGTATTCTTGCCTTTAATGATTGCACGGTGGATCGAGACTGCTCTTTGAGTGCCTATGCACTGAGGAGATAGACAGGTGAAAACGTAAAGAGTTCTGTGATAGTCCTAAACTGAGGGATCTGTCGAGTTTGCGTAGAGTTAGAGCAGGAATTGCTTATAGTATCCACAGTATTGGCATCTCTCCTCTGGCACTCCTGATTTTGGAACAATCCAAGCCTTAAAATTTAGAGATAGAAAAAATTCTTACTGGTTTGCCTCCAACTTTAGAGGGAGTGTAAGGTGCAGTGGTGATCAAACTGTTTTGGGGCTTTTAAAGGAAGCCAAGTATAATTTTGTCCTCTTGAACGTGCTTATATGTCTCAACCATTGATTATATTTAATATTGGAATCATGAAGAAAAATAGAGATAAAATTTAATCTACAAAATAAATATGTCAATGTCTATTTTAATACACTTACTTGAGCTTCTTTGCAGAATTGTCTAGGCCTCAAGCTTCGTCTTTGGGAAATGGATGAGAATCGTCTAGGCACCACCTCATGATTTCTTAGTGGTAAGCCCGAAGGCTATGTACTGCAGCCTCAGGGCGGTGTGAACCGGAGCCACTATGTGTGGGTGACGGACGGAGTGTGTCTTTGAGGAAGCCGCTGCAGACGATGAGGCCATGGACGTATGATGTCGCAAGAAGAAGGCTATGGCGCCAAGCAAACCTCTGCCTCCCGCCGGTGTCTATCCAAGGGCTGGCGCGGGCAGACCACTGTCCAGGCTTTCCTTAGCGCCTTGATGCATGGAAAGTTGCACAGGAAAGACCTCGGGCGGGGTTCTTCCCTATGATGCGAAAAGTAGGAAGGCTGAGACACGCGGTGTGTGACCTCCATGCTTGGTGCAACCTGTCCGACTACTGCGCGCATCATAAACCAAGTACCTGTCGACGAGCATAGCCAGGCCTGGACGGGGTTCCCTGTGGTGAAAGATTGGCAAAGCTGTAGTCAACCTCTCTGGTAGATGATAGTATCCCCTCACCGCCAGATGTAGACTGCCTGAAACAATAACAACAACCATCGTGGAAGCAGTTGCACGCCCTACCCTTGCCTGAGGGTAGCGTGGTGACCTTTGAAGTACTTGACAGAGCGCATCAAGTTCATCTTGCATCCTGCTTGCGACCCTGCTTGCTGAAAGTGCGAGTGGTGCCTCGTCTCCACTTGCTTCTGGGGCTCCTACCAAGTAGAAGGCTGCCTAGACCCTCACAAGATCGTGCTCTAAAGATCGTTTGACTCCATCCGAATTGTGAATGGGACTTCACATGGCTCAATCAAAGGAGCTCCGCGCGATACACCCAATTCGCATAAGTTCCTGGACTAAGAGGCTCAGCTTTAAGATATAGGCAGTGTACTGGCATCGCTCGCAGTTGTGAAGGGCTCCGGGCTCCTGCAACGGAGCCTGACATAACGCCCAGCTAGCGTAGTCAGCACCAGACTATAGGGAATGTGCCGCTTAGTGGGACCAGGGCAGCTCGAAGTGCCGTGATCAGCGCGCAGGGTATAAGCGGCGCCTCTGCTGCGATGCGAAGGGCGTGTTGAGCGAGAGCCTAGTGGAGAGGAGCGTCGGAAGCTTAAGAGACTGTTTTCAGGCATCTAGAGGGCTGTAACGCTAGAGGCGCAAGACTGCCCACTCTCGCACTTGCTATGGCATAGCCAGGTGCGCCGGTAGTGAGGGCAGCGGAGAGGTAAGGAAGGGCAGAGCCGCTCGCTCCAGTCTGGGCTGCAGAGCTGGTCTCGTAAACTAAATACGAGTGCCCTGCTGATTTTTAAATTGTGTGGTTAGCAGCCCTATATGGCGCGGCGCATGGCACCAGGCTCACCAGCATGCCCACCACCAGCAGCATGAGCACCGAGGCATAGATGAGCACGCGCGGCCGCAGCACGCGGCGCCACAGCTGCGCGCGGCTCCAGTGGCCGGCCATGCCGTTGACCGTGTCGTAGCGGATGAGACCCTTCGGGTAATTCATCTTCTCCATCACGGTGTTGCAGGCATCCACGCACTGGCCGCAGCCGATGCATTCGTACTGCAGGCCCTGGCGGATGTCGATGCCCGTGGGGCACACCTGCACGCACAGGTCGCAGTCGATGCAATAGTAAAATTAATTCCTAATTGAAAACTAATCAGGCACTTAAAACGGTTAGTCACCCACAGCGTTGAGAACCATAGCCTGGATGAGACACCATCCACAATTCAGCCACAGCATGGCTATATAGCGCTCCTTAGCTTTCCCTCGAGGTAAGCAGTTGACCATAGATATACCATTTTCGCTCATGGATAAAATCCAACAATACCTCACTGAAATGTCCAATAAAGATACCTTTCCTCAAAAAAAAACATCCAAAACCATACCTAATTCCTTCTATAGAGTCTCAAGCCATGCAAGAGGCTCGAGCCCGCTGCAGACAGAGAAAGCAACCTACCCAGCAGGAGCCCAATCATTACCAGGCTATGCACAGCTTAGGGAGACACAAGTTTATAATCACAGCAAGATATGGGTCGCCAAGCTATTAATAGAGAAGAGCGCGACCTATTTAAGGTACCACAAGCTTCAATGTAGAATCTTTGTACCTCATTAATTAAAACTTTAACTTATTTTGAAAGGAGGACCAGAACGACACGAACTTTGAACTACAGTCATGATGAACTTCAAACCAGAGGGCTCAACACGATCATCAACACAGACTCACAATCGTCGCGCCAAGCAGGCTGGAATCGAAGTTCGCTCCAAAGGGGGACCTCTACCCTACCTCAAGTTCCAAGTAAATGCATTCAAATACTAGCTTACCTGCTACAGCTAGGCAATCACCTCCCGTCCAAGAAGCGGACCAAGCCTCGCTTCTAGGGATGATCCTCTCATGAGTTTGGGGTAGACGACGCCTCCTGATGAGGACGTGCCGAGCTCATACCTCAGTACAACGTTCCAACATACCTCTGAGCTTCTCCGGGCGAGCATCTTCGAGATGAGTGGGGCGGGGGTCAGGAGCTGCTACCAGCTACCGTCAACTACTAACGAGACAATGGGGCGAGCTGCCTGAGCGGACAGCTACAGCTTATCCAAACCTCGGACACTCTCGGGGGGACTTCTATAGAAAGCTCGTTCACGCACAGGTCAAACATGACTCAGAATGTCTGGGCAGACTCGAGGAGGAGAAGCTAGACAAAACAATCGAGGTTTAGCCCAGAATGTACCTCCGGAAGCCTTGAGGCGCAACCCTACTACTCGAGTAAGAATTCCAGGCCCCTCAGATTATGCTTTAGAAAAGAAGGGCAGAGCCCTGGCATTGTTGAAGGTGACCTCTACTGGGAAGCGTCAGTAGAAGGAGCGCAAGCGTTTTGAGATCAGCTGTGCCTACGAGGGAGCCTGGGAAGACAGCCTCATGGGCGGGAGCGCAATCGGTGGGCTGAAGCCGCTTGACGTTGAGATGGGATTGCTGAGGTCCCCTCCCGCCAAGAGGATGCTGGCTTGAGGTTTTAAATAGGGTACTTAAGCTTAAGTTGCTTTAAAATTAATCTTAATCACTCCAACTCTCTGACTCTGTCTTCCATTCTCCTGAGGCCACGTGCTATGGTGCGCTGGCAGTCCTGCTGCTCTATCGAGCGAATAGCGCCAGCTATGATGTCGACGTGCTAGGCCTGGCTCACCCGGAAGTCCTCTCGCGCGAGTGCCCGCTTGTAGTGGCCTTTCACTCTGCTAAACACCTCCTCGATGGGGTTGAAGCACGAGGAGTACGGAGCGTTGAAGATGAGCTCTATGCCTGACTCATAGCAAGCCTCGGCGACCGAGCGAGAGTGATGGGCTCTGAGGTTGTCTAGGAAGACCTATAGCCTTTCCCGTGGATGGCGCAGCCGCAGCAGCCGCAGCTCGCGTGCGAGGATCTCTATGGTGATCGACATCTCGCGAAGGGCGAAGCCCTCCAAGCCTGCGTGCGAGCTTATCATGACCAGAGCAGCCATGGTGTCGAGCTTAACCCCCTCCTTGAGTAGCACTTAGTTTTGGTAAGGGCTTGGCCCAGGACCTGATGGTGGCGTGGTACGGCTTGAATATCGTTTCGTCGAGGTAGACGATGTACGCCTTCTCGCTCCCTAGACGACATCTTCCTAGTACACGCAAGGCTGTGTCCCACGTATTTCCTCCTGCATATGCGAGCCTGGGCTCAGCGGACTGAGTGAATCAACACCCTTGCTTCACCAGTTAGAACTTGGTACGCATGCTACGCGCGACTAGATACTTCTCAGTAGGCGATTTTGCAAGGACATATGACTTCATCAGAGGGGGTGACTGGACCGGCGATCTGGCACATGAAGGTCATCCGATTGAGGCGGGGAGACAGGTGCTTTTCTGCTCTGCCCAAGTTGTGGGAATCGATTGAGAAGTTAGCAACAATATGCTCGAAAGGTCAAATGAGCGACCTAGACTTGGCCGTTCGAGGCGCACTCCAATGGGTGGGTGTGAGACGCTCCCCTGGCATCAACTCGCTGGAACTGGAATAACCTCCCCGCAAACTGTAGCTAGCTTCGGATCTCACTGAGATTAGGAAGCAGCGTAAGACCAGGGAGACTCTCGGCTGTGGAGAAATGCTCATGCAATATTCTGAACACTGAGACAAGGACTATGAGCTCCGGAAGGACAGCTATGGTGTTCGGCCAGGTGCTTATAACCATGCGCAAAATAGTATTCAATGTATAGAGATGGGCTATAGAATTAATTCTTCTCACTCTCGTACCTCTTTATCCGATTAGATTCCTTCTAAGTCAAACGAAAGTATTCAAATATAAAAGTTATTGACTACATCGCGAATAAGAACTAGATAGAGGTAGGTTTGATTCCATGAAGCTAAACCTTTAGGTTTTAAAAAGTGGGGTATACTTTAATGAGAACGATCCATAGACAGATGAATATATTGACTACAGAATATGGGTGGTGCAACTCACTGTTTGGTGCATCATTGTGGTCTTAGTTAAGATCATCCTCTTTGGATTTTAGCTTTACTACTCTGATCAGTTAGAGTTGATAGGTGAATATGCTCTCACGGACTTCAAAGACAATCCTTAACTAGAACTCGTTTTCGTAATGATGATTCTACCTTTAACTTTGAACTCCATCCAGGTAATTAATCCTTCCTTCTCTTATTTTTCTTCTTAGTATTGGATATAAGACAACTTTTTGAATGGCACTAAGTACATCGAGGAGAGGAAGGAAAGACTCGCTCAGTTGGAAAAGTTTAAGATGGTTGAAAATGACTTCGTGATGGTAGACCCAGATTTCCAACAGCAGCCAAGAAAGAGCAGACTTATTCGCTAAATAGAAGAAGGAATTTACAATATCAAGCCTGAAGATTATAACTAGGATGGAGAGCTTAAACAACCTGAGGAGGGTCACTTAGTAGACTCAATTAGACCAGCAGATGAGGTTATTCATCATGCAGGAGGATTGTATAACGACTCCTTTTAAAAGATGCAGATAAGTGGGATCAAATAGGAGGAGTATAATAATTTAGATTTTCCAAGGCAAGTTGATTCTAAGAGCAGTAAAGTGAATTAAGATCGCTGAATGTATCAAGATTAATTCCTCTTTAAAATCAAGATTCTATCTATAAATTCAAAGCGTGCTTTCTTGTAATGAATTAGAAATGATTAAATTAATACCACTAACTTAGCTTCTAAGACTCTCTAATGGAAGAGAGTTGATTTATAGACAGGCGTAGGCTTTTGGAAGATCAGCCAGGCATGCACATAAACTCACCAATAGAAAAGAATCATAAGGCTATTAAGCAACTGAAAGCAGTTAAAATAAGTCTTAAACTAGAGATAATTCAAAATACTAGAGGTCTGATCGCTTAGCAGAAGTAAAATCCGATAATCCAAAGAATATCAACATGCTTATCAAGAGCAATCAAAAGGTCTAGTAATTTAAGATATAAGAAGTCAAAGAGAAGCTTTCAAAGCATGAAATTAAAGTTGAAAAGAAGGGCAAGCTTGAGATAGTTGATGCAAAGCAGTCAAAATACTCCATTCAAAACGAAAAAGATAACACTGAGACTATAAAAATGAGATAGAAAGCACCAGATTACCTCAAAAATGAACAGATGTTCAAGGAATTCACCTCCAAAGACTTTGAGCAAGAGAACCCAATTATTAAAAGGGAGAGAGAAAACGAGGAGAAGTAAGCAAAATAAATGGAGCTGAAAGCCAGGGAAACTAAAGAGACATTCTAGAAAAAGATGACAAATGAGGAAAGAAAGAAGATGAAACAATTAAATGCTCCAGTTGCTAGAAAATTAGAATTAGCTGAACATGAAAGAAGATTATAGACTTTCGACAGGTTTAATGAGGACTTTGTAAGAGCTCACGCTGCTGAAAAATAAATACAAAAAGTAAAAACGATAAATAAGAAAAACGAGGCTCCGTTGAGTGAGTTCATAAATGTATCTAAGATAGATGATTTCAATGATAGTGAGCGTGTTTCTAAAAGACTAGCAAGAATGGGAGTTTGTAGCAGAAGATAAGCTGAAAAGCTAATTAAATAACAAAATAAATATTTCATATAATAGAGCAAGGAATGGTGAAAGTTGATGGAAAAATAATTGATCATAACATGCAAGTTAACAATCAAAATCTTCTATAAATATCAGCTAAGACTGGAATATATACACCTGTAAAAGAAAACACAAGAATTTGGCTGTTCCATAAACCTTAAGGATGGGTTACAACTCATGCAGACACTCATGGAAGACCTACAGTCTTTTAGTATTTGTATAACAAAGGTCTCACTATCCCTCATGTGATAAGTGTTGTAAGCTTTTTCAAAAGTTATTCATGATAAAATAGGGAAGATTAGATTATCTATCTGAAGGATTGCTCATCATTACAAATTTTTATTTTTTCTAAATGATGGCGAGCTCGCCAGAGCCTTAGAACTGCCTTTACATTAAGTCGAGAGAGTAAGAATTCGCTTAAGATGTTTTCATTCCACCTGTAGAGTTATAAAGTGAGAGTATTTGGAAGAATGTTCAACGAGGATAAATTAATGAAGATCAGAAAGGGAGTAGTCATGGGTGGTCAGCTTTATGGACCCTACATCGTAAGAAATTCTAAAGTCATATGATTTTCTTTGTTTAGTGCGAGGTTTAAAAAAGACAGTCTACTAACACTTGGCTGAGTATGAAACTTCACTCAGGCAAAAATAATGAAATCAGAAGAGTGATGAGAAAGTTCAGTCTTAGAGTTAATAGACTCATTAGGACAGAGTATGGACCTTATACTTTGGGACAAGTTCCAAACCCAGGTGACTTGCAAGAAGTATCCTTAACTCCAGACATCAGAAAGATTCTTTACAAGTATTACAAAGATAGAACACAAGGAGCACAGAGAACTATGCAAGAAGCTGAAAATGAGAAAGCCAGATTAGAGGCTGCCAAACTAGAGAATTTAATTGGTGCTGAAAATGCTAAGTAGGAGATAATATAAAAACTACTCTCCTTATAATGAACTTTTTTGTATCTTGTTTTGGATTTGTGCCCAGGAGGAGAACTTTTTTACTACATTAACAAGCTGAAAAAGTTTACTGAGACTTAATCCAAGGTCTATTTCGCAGAGATTCTATTAACTTTAGAATACTTGCACTAAAATAACATCCTATACAGAGATCTGAAGCCAGAGAACATCTTGATAGATGAGTCTGGGCACATTAAACTTACTGACTTTGGTCTTTCTAGGATGGAGTTTAAGTAAACTGACTTGGCTGAGACTTTTTGCGGAAGTCCGGAGTATATGAGTCCAGAGATGCTGAATCAGTCTGGCCACAGCTTTGAGCTAGACATCTATTGCTTGGGAGTGCTGCTGTACGAGCTTTTGACAGGGCTGCCTCCTCATTATAATCAAAATCGAATGTAGATGTATCAGGATATAATGTTCAAGAGAGAATCCTATCCTAAACATCTATCGGAGGAGGTTATTGATCTGCTTAAGAGAATGCTTGAGAAGGACCCTTAGAAAAGAATATCCATAGATGAAATAAAGAGGCATTAGTTCTGCAGTGATATTAACTGGGATCTTATTTACAATAAGAAGCTTATTGCACCCATTTGCATCAATATAGATACAGAATTAATTCAAATAAGCAGTTTGTTAAAATGATAAATGGTCAAGTGAAGCTTTTTGGATCAAATTATTTAAAGATAAAATTATATAAAAATGCATAAAAAAAATAATAGCTAACCGAACTAATTAAGGATTAAAGATGCCGTTTGAGTCACATTTAAGTGAAATAAAGTTAAATTCTTTAGAAGGGAAAATATGTTTTTATTAATCTGATTTAGTCCATTTTATTTTTAAATTAATTTATTCGCAGTAAATTATGAGATATATTCATCAAAGCAATTTTGAGAAAGAGTACACTAAAATGAAGATCAATATAAACCCCGATGAAGAGGAGGATATTCTGTACAAAGCAAGAACCTAAGTCAATACTGGCAAATACAAAAGAGCAAGATCACACTCCAGAGAGCTAAACGAAGACTGTGAGCGTTTGGATACTGTAGTCTCTATGGGTCCTCAGATTAACCCAAGTTAGAGCAAATTACATCTTGCCATTAGAGAAATACAGACTGCCAAAAATATTCATCAGATAGAAGAAATTGGCTTTTAAGGCGTAGAGGAAAATTTCAGTGCGCAGGTCCAAAAGTAATCAATAGATCCAAACACCTCGATAGATAAAATAGGGATGATGCTGCGAGGGAGTTCTGCTTTTGGACTCAAAAGAATTGGCACTCCCACTTTCAAGGACTTTATTTACCGAAAGTAGACTCTAAAGGACTTGCCTTAATTCTAAATAAACAACGACATTGACAACTTCAGTCCTTAAAACTCTAACAATCAGAGCCAATAGCAGAGATAGAGACAGAGAATAGATTCCATTCAGGTTTAATTAGTGGATCAGAGTGAAATTAGAGATGTTCAGTAGAACACAAACTTCGAATGCAGTTTCCAGTAATCCATATTGACAGAGCACGTAGATGGAATCAAGAGCAATTTAGAGTAGATGATGGAAGTGCATGAAAAGAAAGCTCTATTAGCATTATTAGAATATAATAAAAACAACCAGATTGAGCATAAGTACACAAATGAATAAAACTCAAGAGGGTGGGACAAATTTATTTTAAATCTGCTCTCAGATTCTAAGGCCAAAGCAATATTAAAACAATGTCTCTTTTAGAAAAAATCTAGGAGGAAAATATTATAAAGTTTATTTCTTAGTATAAAAGACTTTAGCAATAGTGATTCATTAACTTTTATAGAATAACCATTTGAAATTCGAAGAAGATTCCTCTCTCAGATCTTTGGATAGCAAGAGTGATGATGGGGATTCTCATTCTCAAACTGATGATCACCATCTTGATGAAATAAAGCTAAATTTAAATAACAACTAAGCCAATCCCTCTACCAAGCAACCACCTTTTAGGGGCGACTAGGAATTCGATACAGAAAACTATTTCGAAACTCAAGATGAGCGACGTGGAGGAGACTTACTTCATCATGACTATTTGGAAGCTTTTGATCCAGTGCTAACTCTCCAGTCAGATGACTTCTCCCCCGCAAGAAGGAGAAACAAGATAGACATACAATAAATGATAGAGAGAGATTTCAACTGGAACAAGAACGCAGGCGAGTACAATCAATCTTCAGCAGCTCATAACTTGAAAGAGTAAAACAAAAGAACCATCAATTTGTTCCCTCAAAATCATAAGAAGAACATGCAAAGTACCAATAGTCAAAATCTTCAAATTGATAGACAGGGCATGCAAAGTAAGAAGAGAACTTCTAACATAAAGCATTTCATAATTCAGCAACCGGAGGATAAAGATTCGAAGGTCGTCTCCAAAAAACTTTAATTTTATCTTCTATAATTTAACAATCTCAAAACATGTTTAACTATGCAGAGAAAGCTTATGGAATTGTTTAAGAATATTTTTAATTGTTTCGGAGCGAAGAAGAGAGTCTAACTTATTCGTTTCATTCAACAAGGGAGGAATGGCCTAAAAGAATAATTAACTACTGCAAGATCAGTAGCCTTTCTAAACTCAAGAATAGAATCCTTATTAAAATCAAGAGAAGGAGAGCTTTTAAAACCATTATGGAATGCCTTTAGCTCCAAAGTACTAAGGAGGTAACTTAAATTTGAAAATACTTCCCTATCAAGACGAGGACCTAACTCCTATTAAATAGGAAAGCAAGGATGAGCCTAGACTCACTCTCATATCTATCAAGAATCAAATTTCTTAAAACCTAAAGCACGAAAGCAGTGACCACAATTTTATCGCTTCATTTTGTGTTTTAATTTGATCTCTAACTTCATAGAAACCTATAGAGAAGTTAACCAGCCCTCCAATTTCAGTTAAAAAATGAAAGGTGCCTAAGATCAGTTGAGACTGGGTGTAAATAAGAACTCTAGTAAGTTAGAAGAGAGTAGCAATCAAGGCCTTAGAAAAGACTCTAAAGAGAAAATTTATTCTCAAAGAAGCATCTCTAGACACAAGCACACAGCTAAACCTAATTAAAATATGGAATGCTTGATAAATATTTTCACATATTTAAAGACAAAAAGGTGCTAAAGTATCACTAAACTCCACAAACTGTGAAATCCTAGATCCAGGAAATGCAAAATTACAGAAGAGAAAATCTTTAGACTCAGTAGGATTTATATTTCAAGACCAACACTATGCGGTAGCCAAAGCTAGAAACCCCAGACTTGGAGGTTTCAAATTTGAAACGACTGTTCTCAGCTAGACCATCAATTGAAAGTCAAAGGCTCATGGAGACAAATGGAAAGATTGAGATCCCGTAAAAGTCAAGAAACAATGTTATCAACTATGTTAAATCTCAGGCAGATCAAATTCAGAATCCTCTCTAGAATTTACCAAAAGCATCCCTCAAAGAAAATAAGAACTTAAAAAGACTGTTGAGTCAGAGCTCAGGCAGATAAAATTAAACGCCAGTGACTGCTAAACTGAGCTAAGTTCAACTTCTTGATACCTAAAAGGGAAGTACAAGTTTATTTTTTTTATAGTGGAGGAGATCAAGAAAGCTTCTTGCAGGCTTTCAAGACTTAAGCGCCTCAGTCTAAAAGGCCAAGTATCATAAATAACAGCAAATCTGTATATGCTTTTAAGCAGGAAACTTTATTGAAGAGTGCTTTGGCCCATAAGTTAAAGAACTTTAGACCTAAAATTGAAAATTAAGTGCTTTTATCGCCTAAGAGCAATAAGAAATAGCGGCATGACTTTATTGGAGATAAGACATTCTAAATGAGAAGTGGTAAAAAGAATGACAATAATTTCTTTTCAGCTGCTATACCAGTGAATTCAATGACCTCTAGATAAAGTCAGAAAAATTTCATGAACTAATAGGACACTAAATATAGTACGACACTGAAGCAATAGACCTAGTCTAAAGGATTCAAGATAAATGATATGAATAGTTCCTCAAAGCAAATAAGCGCTGGAAATGTTTCTATCAATATGGATAGATAAAGTCAAAAGTCTAATGCATATGCCTTCGAAGTCTAAAGATAAAAATCAACTACTAAATTAATAAAAACTTTATGATAAATAATTAAAAAGATAATTTGAATTCAATCGTCTCTTTATCGTTAAAAATATTGTTTACCCAATTTAATTTTGTCTTTTTATTCTTAATTTATTTTTACTAGAACGAAACAATAAACAACTGAGTTGTTCACCCAGAGAACATTAGACTTAATAAAGCCAGAAATACTGAGAAACCAGCAGCAATCTTCCTAGCTCAAGAAGGTATAGCAGAATAGGAAAGGAACTGATAAGCAGTTGAAAAATTCTGCCTCGACCCATATCACTCCAATCTAAACACAAAAGCAGATACTTGCAAAGAGGACAAGCAATATTATGAATGAGGGTCTAGACGGCAAAAGATCAAGCTAGCCACTCACTTAATGCAACGATCTTGAGGATAGCATAACTGAGTTTGATGCTGAGGTTGATGAAGTGAGAAAGATAGTAATTGATAATCCCTCATGCATACTTCAAGAGGGGTAAGACGGAGAGTTAATTGATTATCGCTAAAACACTCCCATGTCTATGTTCAAGTCGAGCAACTATACCTCTCAAATGGGTCTAAACTCTTTTACCTCTAAGCATACTTCTCCCAGATTTGAGTATGACAAGTACTCTATGCAGACTGTACTTCCTGTTGAGACTGAACAGCAGAGCTAAAGAGACTTCCAATAGCCTAAAGAACAAAAGGGATTTCTTCCGAGCTTCTCTCATAAGCTTAAAACTTTCACCTCAAGAAGAATGACTCAATAGTCACAAATCAGCAACCACGAGACTTCTTCTCAAGGTGTAAGCAAGGATCAAAGCATGACTACTAGCCAAGGATAGCTTAATAAAAGCAGGAAAGTTTAGCAGAATCTTATGAAAGCTCTAAAAGCCACTCCATCGCAACTTTCATCTCAAGTAGAATGTTTATTTTTAAGCTAAGCTCCCCTCTTCTAAATTTCAGTAAGAATAAAAGATACTTTCAACCAACAGCAGCTTTTATGCAACTAAGTTACAGAGTTAGAACAGTAATTTCTTGACATCACGAGAGAAATCTTTAGGCAGAGCAATTATTTAATATTGCCAATTTCTTAATAGGAAAATATTCAAAGTCAAAATTTAAATACTTTCCTTTATATGATTTAACTTATTGTTTAATTTTTATAAAGATTTTACTTTATTTTTGAAATATGTCTTTAAGTTTACCTCTTTTCGATTTAATTGAATATTTTTACTTTGAGCGAATACTTAGTGAATTAATTTATTTTATCTTTTCTCTGATAATTGATGTTCCTGCTTATATTTAAAAAGAAAAACAGCTGTTACAAAGTGCCAAAAAGTCTTCAAACAGACTGTTTTCCCCACCTCCATAGAAGTCTGAAGAAAAAATATCACTGGCACTAAAATTAGCTCAACCTATAAAGAAAGTAAACAAGGATTAAAAAACTCAAAGTGCTCTCTAAATAGCCATATCCCAGCAAAAACTAGCTTAAAACCCACAAGTAATAGACATCAAGGTCACTAAAAACTAGAATGCCTCTATCTTACACCTGACTTAGTCTCAATCGCATTTAGATCTGAGTGTTTTGTATAAAACTAGCGTCAACAGAAACCTACACAATTAGTCACTCAATTCCTCCGTGCTGCTTAGTAAAAACAAGTCAAACTAGGGCAAAGTTAATCACACACTCGTGAATATTGGAATAGATCTGAGTTCTACAAACTCAAAGAAGAAATTGTTCAACCCTACCAACCCATTCACCTCCCTCCAGTCTTCTTAAGTATTTAAGGAGAGCTCAGGAGTTATTAATAGCTACATATCAAGCGATAATTTTTATTTATTTATGCCTAGCATATATTTTTATAACAGATTGAACCAAACTTTCACAAAGAGCACTGGAAAGCTAAACCAGAAGACGAAAGTTTAGAAGATAGACCTTAATTAGAGCCAGGAATAGAACTCAGAGGAAGAGTATAAAGTGCTGGGAAGAGCCACACATCGCTATTTAAAAGAAGACATAGAGGGCGAAGATTATGAGAATAGCGAAGATGAGGAAGATCTTTTAGAGAGAAATGAGAGTGATGATGTGAATCTGCTCAAATATGATAGTTTAATGTGGATTTAATTATATTATAGTCAGTCTCAGTAGCAGTATATTTCATCGGCGATAGATGTGAGTGGACCGTTCAAGCCCAAACTCAAACTCAACAACCCTGATAAGAGCGTAGTTTTAGATTAGCATAGAACTTCCACTCCCAAGACTGAGAGGCAATTTAATAAGCACAAGACTAAAGTTGTCTCAACTATTCTAAATATAGTTTTTGTATTGTAAACTTCTTTAACAACTTATTAAATTAATCATTTAGAATTTGAAATAAAAAATTACAAGAACTGAAGATTGCTATTTATTTAACTTCTTTAAATTTTTATTTTTGTTAAGAAGCAACAATTTATCGATTTATTATTTTTCCAAATTGTTCTAAACTAAAAATGCTAAGCCTCTTTTTTTAACTATCAAATTTAAAAAAGTAATTTAATTATTCTTATATTATAATTAAAGAAAAATTATTATAGCTTTTGGAATATCCTGTCAACATAAAAAACTTATGTTTTTAAAGGAGGTAAACGGAGGTACACAACACTCATTAAAATAAAAGTATGCTCATGATGAGACAGCAAAGTAAGAACAACCAAAGGATAGGAGGCATTATCTGCTCACCAGAGGTTTCTGTCGGAAAAACTACAAACATTTAAAATAGCACAGCCTCTCCTGTGATCAATAATTTCCTTAATTTTCAGTAGAGCGCCAAGATATCTGGCCATCCCCAGAGTAAATTCGCAGGCAATAAGCATGCATTATGAACTATTTAGAATTGATAGATCTTCATGAAAAGAAATATTTAAACTACCTTTTAAAATTTACTTCTTTCATTTTCATCAATGCAATTCGAGTGATTTATTTCTAAATTTAATATGCTTTATTGTAAGATTTGCCTTTGATCATATCCTCTTACTACTCCTCTGCTTTCTCAACCTTGGTTGCATCACCATTAATTTCAGTCTTACTCTAAAGTTGAGAATTCATTAGATTTTTATTAAAATAGTGCAGGCTTTTCAAAAGCTACTTATTCTTCACAGGCAGTCTAGTCTTCATGAAATTTAATAGACTGTGATTAAATTTTAACTTGAAATTGAGTTTATTCATTTTGATCTTCTCATCTATGGACATATCTGAGAGCTGCTAGTTTCGATTCATTTCTGCTAGCATGTACAACTGGCTTTTGTTTACATTTAACAAGAATGAAGATAGTTAAGTGCCATGTTTTCATCTTTAGTGAAAGAGTTCTGCTCGAGTTTAAAATGAGCAAAACCCTTCTTGTGCTACAATTGAGCATCGATTTGACTATTTTGAAACCTTTGAAAGGCCTGCTTGGGGCTTTAGTTCTGGTGGGACTAATTGTGAGCGCTCTTATTGGTGTTACTCTAAATCTATGATAATGAATTGGAACTTGTTTAGCTTCCATGCCTTCGAGAGAAGTAAGTTTGATGATGATGATGAATGATGAATTATTGAGCATGTAAAAGAATAATCAAGTTCCAACCTCTTTATAGAGATCAGACTTAATTAAACAACTCAAGCATTATTGTAGAAATCAGAATGAAATGTAAAATTGAATTAATCGAATTAAATTTACAATTTAA
Organism: Tetmemena sp. SeJ-2015; assembly: GCA_027382625.1. Lineage (NCBI taxonomy): Eukaryota > Ciliophora > Spirotrichea > Sporadotrichida > Oxytrichidae > Tetmemena > Tetmemena sp. SeJ-2015. The sequence goes on along the minus strand of JAJKFJ010022139.1, from coordinate 64 downwards.
TTCCGGAAATTTTTTAAGCCCAAATTAATATATACATACCGCGGCTGCTTATTCAAACTATGAT
>JAJKFJ010022138.1:0-14589 GCA_027382625.1 Tetmemena sp. SeJ-2015 | reverse complement strand
GAAGAATGCAATAAAATTCGCAACAAACATTGTAAGAAAGAAAAAGGTATCAAAACCTTTTGAAAAAAGTTAGTAAACAAAAAAAATAATCAAGCAACCAATAAAACCAAAACCCCTCATTTTATCTGAATGGGAAAAGCCCCCTTAAAAAGGTATAAAATTTTCAAGGAGAATTTTAAGGCCCCAACCGTCCAAGGTCCCCTTTCCCCTAAAAGACTTTAATTTGGCCTTTTAAAGGGTTTAAAATTAAGAAAAATTTTTTTAAAAAAGTTTAATAAAAGAAAAAATTTAATTTTAATTAACAAAAACTTTTTTTCACTTTCTTATCTTTTTAGGGGGTTTTGGGTTTTAAATTTGGGGAAACCCGGAAAAAATTTTTATATCATTTTAAATGTATCAGGGTGAAGCCCATAAAAGTCCAGAGTATTAAGATTACTCATTTGTAAATCATAAAAAACCCTTTAATATAACTTTCTAATTTTACATTTGGGAAATTATTTAAGTATTTTAATGCTATCTAAATTTTATCGAAGAAACTAGATGATTGTCCTATCTAAGTTTTTCAATCTTTTTTTTTATTTATTTTTTTATAAATAAAAATTAAAGATATAATCAGTTCTTATGATATAATTATAACAAGGCATTTTAGACGAACGGACGTCTTGCTTGTTATATGTTAAACTTAGGGAAGCTATAAGGCTGCTCCCGTATTAGACAGTTCAAACAATTAATCAAACTGATGTTTTTTATGTCATTAGCTTTCGTCTTTTTGGTCATCACACTCGTCTGACTAGTCTGCATCGTCATCCTCTAAGTTTTACATCTCTCTTGCAAGCCGTAGTCTATTTTCCAGTTTTTCCTCTAGAAGTTCGTCATAAGTCCCTCATTGTTGCCAGTGAGTCTTAATGAGGTTAGATAAGTCATCTAAGATATCCGAAGTTTCCACGGGGTATAAGGAGTTAGACACTCTCATAATTCTTTGCGCCATGGAATTTTCAGGGATTTCTACAAAAGTTGGGTTATGGTAGAGTAAAGTTGTTATAGAATGATAAGGACTTTTTATTGTGGTTCTCCACAAACCGAAGGAATGCTTCAAATAAGAAGATCAAATTTTCAGGGTGTTGAAGTTCGTTGTGTTCAATGTTTTGCCTGAGCCATAGTTATAATTAATGGATAATCATATAAGGGTAGTGGATCATGTCAAGCCTCTTTTATTGGCTTTATTATGGTTTATTCAGCATGTGAGGGTACTTCTCAATTCCATTTGTGTACCCATTCATTCCTGATAAGCGAGGCATGCTTTCCTTGATTGGGTTTCAGATCCATCTTGCTAGTCAAATCTTAACTGAGTTAAGATATGGTTGCCAACCTTCTCGAAGAATTTTGTTATTTCCTATGATATTTCAAAAGAATATCTCTAGCTTGTCCTAGATTTGCCAACCCAACTGACTTTTTCATGAAAGTGCTCACTGTGAACTATCCCAAAGGACCCAGAGATGAAAAGAAGGTGTCTTATTTAGAATCTTCCTACAAAACCCAATTAAAAGAATTGGTTTAGCAAGAAGCTAATTCAATCACTGTGCCTGCCTTAGATTTACACTCCAGGTAAAATGGCAAAGTCTCCTTCGTAAAGCAGTTCTAGCAATTAAAAATAATTTCTTTAAATATTTATTGCTAGATAGATGTAAAGTTCAAAATGTCAAAGATCCAGATGTCGTCAGAGTGAAAATGGGCCAGACAGTATTCATTGGGCTGCTGAGTTTAGCTCTATTTTGGGACTTAAGCACTAACACATTTACTGATCAATTCAGTTTGTGCGCATTTGCCTTCTTTACTTGTACTAACGCTCTAATGTCTCACATGATGAGCAACCTACTTCAATTCTAGGATGAAAGACCAGTATTTCTCAGAGAATAAGCCAACAAAATGTCTAAAATAAGACATTATTTTTTCGCGAATTTTATATCAATGTATGATGTTCTTCCCTACTTCCTAGCAAAGAATATTCTTGAGATCCCAGTTTTACTAGCCTAGCCAATATATTTAAAATGCTATGGACTCTGATTGTGTATTTTGGAGTTGGATTCGCGATCACAGCAAAGCAATTCTTCCTTTACTACTTCATTCTCGTCATTATTTCAATTATTACGGGTTTCTAAAATATTTTATAGCAGATAAAAGAGTTAAAAATGAATTAATTTTGATCTTAAATTAAAATAGATTAAATTAATGACAGTTAAAATTTGACAAATTTAAAGATATTTTACACCATTCGATAATTAGATTCTATGAATTTTCATCCTTGCAACTTTTGTGTGGGAATGCTCATTAAAGAATTATTAGCAATACAAGTTAAAGATAGGAAGGTATTTAAAAATCAGGACACTTCCAAATCAAATCTCGCTGCTGAGAGGTCGAGGTGATAATTAAAGAAGAAGCTCATATTATTTCTTAAATGCCTATCGAACAAGCTCCAGATCAGTGGGGAATCTTCGATTTCAACAGCCAGGAAGTTGCAATTTACCATTTACTATTTTAGCTATTAGCCAATTTTAATTACATATCCTACTATAATATCTTTAAAATCATTAAATAATGTTTTCTATTCTAAAACATAATTCTTTTTTAATTAATTTTAATGTGTGTTACTTTACCATAACAACCTTACAATATTTGATATCTTTCTAAGCTTTTTTATTTGTTGTTCTTAGTTTTAGAATCTAAATTCGAGGGAATGAGGCCTAAGAAAATCCTATTTTTGATGATATAATTTACAAAAGCCTCCAAAGAGCGATATAATAGAAGCATTGAGGATGACAAACTTGAAGTTATTCCTTAATCGTCCACATTTTAAAAAATTAATTTAAACTTTTTCAAAATCGGGGAAAGGCGATTGATGTTTAAAGTTCAAAACGTATAAACTTATTCTTATATTATAGTGATTTTATTTTACTACAAAGAGACTTTACTTAATCCTTATATATCTTAGTATTTTGAGTTTTAGTTTGAAATAAAAAATGATCAATAATGCCTCATCTTTTGGATGGCTACTTTCAAGTTTGTTTGAGAATTCTGAAACAGCACTCTCCCTCTCAGCTATCATTATGATGCCTCTTATGTTATTCAGTGGATTTTTCTCAAACGCAGGAGTCTACCCCAAGTGGATCGGTTGGATTCAGTGGATTTCTCCTATTAGATATTATAAATGAGAAAATATTAAAAATATATTTAAGTTTTAAGTTAAGTAGAGGCATTTGAGTAACTATTTAAATTAAAATACATGTTATACATTCGATTCAGCATAAATTTCTAAGTGCTACTTTATTATCTGTCAAGAATTTGTGTGGTTGACCAGTTCAAAATTATAAGCCACATTTGTTTAATTTCTCCATAGAATTTATTGAGGATATCTCAAACATATCTCAATGTTAAGAAGTACTATTGAAATAATTTCTGGACAATTTCACTTCAATTTTTAATTTGGTATCTAGCAAGGTGTATATTTGGGAGTGTTTCAGTAATTTAAACTTTTTCTTAGTCCACAAATTGTTTATTGTTTTATCCAATCTTCGATTTTAATGCAAACCTCAATTATATATATATTTATTTATACGGAATAGAGGCCTTCGTTTACAACGAGTTCGACACAAGAAAATATGCACCAGGAGATGTGAGAATCCTGGACTTCCTCTCCTTTGATTTGGGAGTAACTAAATGCATTGTAATTATGATCGCACTCTCTGTCTTCCTTAGAGCGCTTTCTGGATTCTTCCTCAAAGCACTTGCCGGAAAGTTTTTTTACTATTGTTTAAAAGTTCCAATGAGATACTTAGCAAAAGTTCACATATTAGTAAGCGCCCTTTTTAATAAAAGAGCAATTGTACATATAAAAGTCATTAATTCACATAAAAATTTAATGTTCAATCTAGTAAATTAACTATAATAAAAATCTTATTAATTCTATATTAATCCATCTCCCACTTTGAAATTTAATATAAATTTTAAATATTTTTACTACATTAAAGATAAATTCAAGTAATAATTATTCTCAATCTATTTTAGCAAAAAATATTAAATGTTTTATAAATAAAATTCTCTTTTAAACACAGTTTAAAATAATTTGTTCATTTTATTATTCATCATTTCAAAATTTCTCTATATAATAATATTCTTCTTCTTTTCAACATATTTTCTAATTATAGAAAATTAGGAAAAAACCTTTTGCTAAAAAATGACAACCTTATTATATCTAAAGTCTTAACTGAATTTAAGTTTTATTCATTAAGTATTCTAGACAAAAAAAACGTGATAAAAAAAGTTGAAATAACTTTTGTCTTTTTTTTTAGATGAATGAGAAAAATATTTTTTATTGTAAAATTCAATTCCAAGTAAGAAATGGAAATCATGGCTGAAAGTTTAATGACTCTTAAAATATTTACTTATATTATTGACCACTCTAAATCTTATTGCCGTTGCAGTAATAAATTTATTTTCTCTCACAATTAAAGTAAAGTGTTTATAAGTAATATATTTTTTATATTTAGACGATTTTGTAAATAATTATTAACTGTAATAAAAAGCAAGTTATTTAAAATCATAATTCAACAAGTTAAAATATATTATTATTTATTAAAGTAAAATATTCACTGCCTTTTTTCATTTAATTGAGAAATGCAATTTATTTAGCAAATTTTTAATAATCCTCCATTTTATTAAACAAAAAGAAAAATGCTTATTTTACTTTGAGATAAGAAAAATTGAAACTAAAATATATTAATTATTTTTTTTTATTCAAAAGATAGCACTATATCAATAATTTGAGGAGGATTTATTAAAAATATCCAACTAATACTTAAGCGAAAATTGTTAAGATTTATGGACAGCGTATTCTATTATTTAAAAGGCATCAGCGCTTGGACACGTATTTTCAACAAGCTATATAATAGAATAAAATCATTGACTTTTATAATCGATTAACCATGCTTCATACTACTCTTTCTCTCTCAACTGTCGAAATTATGCCTCTTATGCTTTTCAGAGGATTTTTTCATTAAGCGCTGGAAAATATCCTAAATTTATTGCGTGTGTATCTCCAATTATTATGATCCTATCAAAATTAGCTGAATCTTATTTTATAAAGTTGTGAAAAGTGAGCTCCTATAATTGGAATGCATAAACTATATATCTTCTGGGAGCTTAGCTCTAACATTCTTAATTTTCTCGAAATTTTCAATCAGAGAAAGCGTTTAGAGTGCCAAGATCATTTCTATATTTTTATAATGCTACTTGAGGAATGAGATAGCTTATGAAATGAGCAAGTCATAATTATTATAGTTGGAATTTTAAATAAAATCGATGATTGGTTAAAATAATAAATGGAGAATTGTAATTTCGTGTCACTTGAAATCAAAGATTCAACCCCTGATCTGCAGCTTGTTCGATTGCTTATAAAAATTAATATGAGTTTCTTCTTTAGTCTTCTTCGTTGCATCTCACAGTAGCGAGATATGACTCACGAACTTTTCATCATCCTCGTCATAATTGATTTCATTAGAACTTGTGTCACTAATATTATACATTTATCGTTTGATTTTTGAAATTGTAGAAACTATATTAAGAATGTTGTTAATAACGTAATGGGAATTGAAAAATAATAAATAGGTACATTAGGGAACTCACCCATTAGATATATAACTGTGAGCCTTAATACCAATAAGTGATTAATAACTCAAATTATAAATAAAGACATCTGTTTAATTAACTTACATCACATTACGAATTTTAGTAATGGAGAATTCTTCTCTCGTATATATCTACGCCCACTTATTAAATTTCTATCTTAATAATTCCCAGGCCCACCCACCACCCAAAACGTGCACAAAACCTAAAAGAAAGCAAAGTAAGGATTTAAAATAATTACACAATTTTTGATTTACTCCATGTTTTTCAGAATAATTATTTTCTTTATTTTTATTCTGTGGAACTCCATCTTACATGTCTCCTGAAATAATTTGAGTTTTTATTTTTCTTGAGTTGATCTCTAAAATATATCTATAGAAATTAAGAAGCATATTTATTTACCTAGGTTGTAGTTCTCTTGCACGTTTTGGGTGGTGGGTGGGCTTGGGAATTATTAAAATTGAAAATTAATCAGGAGGGCCCACAGGGGCATAGAGCGGGGAAAAAACTCCATATCTAATTTTTTTGAATCTGAAGTATGTTATATATAGTTAATCTCTATATTTAAATTTTTGGTTACTAATCTCTATTAAATTTTTTTTACTTACTGTTATATGACTACTGGTCTGAATACCCCTTAGGGCAATTGTTAATTAATTGATTAGTAATTCGTTAACTAATCAAAAGTTGATTATATTTCTACAATTTAAAAATCAAACGATAAATGTATAATAATTTACAATTCCAAAAAAGTTAAAAAAAAAAATTCTTAAATTTGATTAATGAATGGTCTAAATTTTTCAAATTGGATATCTTCAATTTCCACTGATTTGTTCCATTAATTTAATATTAATTTAATTCTCTTTTTTTAATTAAATTCTCAGCATGTATAAAAAGGATATATCTTACAGAATGCCTTTCTCATTTTCTCTAGACTCTGACTCTAATTTTAAAATTTCTAAATTCTCACAATTCGATGAGGATTTAGGTTTAGCTAATATTGATTTAACTTTCAAAGATAAAGAGATACTATCTTGTCGATACACTCTCCTTAGTATTTGAATGAAGTTAGAATGCAAAAGAATATAGCCAATATATATAGAGTTAGCTACTATTAACTTTAAGATTTCTTTCCATCGCTCTATCTAGAACTCCAAATCTCATTAAATCCTCAATCTCTTGGATTTCAAGTCATCACTATTGATTACACTTGTCATATGAGAATGCTCGGATGAGAGAATCAGCAAATTTTGAAGAGTTCAAAGTTATTATGGAGCATATAATTACTTCATGGTCATGAATCCATGAAAAGGAATTCAAGGAGGTGGAAAACGACGACAGATTTATCTTTAATTAACTCCAAATTAGATAATTTTAAACGGTTTTGATATGTGTAATATTCATGAAAATTTTGACTCTATAAAGGTAATAAAAGAATTAATTAAGCACAGGTTTAATGATCAAATAGCCTCTTACATAAGTTGAAAAGAAGTGCAACATAAGTGAGATCATCAGATTCCTTAGATTTAGAAATCTAAATCCTCATGCAGATTTGTGAACCTATATGACATATCGGGAGATCAATCAGGCAACTGGCATTAGCTAATCCAAGATATTTGAGGTCTGCCGATTAAATGGGAGTCGAGATGTGAAGTCGAGGAAAAAAGTCAATCCTGTCTCCAATCTCACATTTGAGCATCTGTGCTACCTATTAAGCGATCAGACTCTTGATTAGTAAAAGCATCTCTCACTTGCTCAAAAGTGCTAACTCTTTCACAGATAGTACCCTGATAGCAGATTAGGCATTAACTAGTTGAGAAAGGTGTATCTCAGCCATGGGATAACTTACAAGGTCACCCGCTCAGGCTAAGGTATTTCTACGAGCCGGCTCTGCAAAATTCGCTAGACATAAGTTTGTGCATATCAATAATTGATGCAGCATCTCGCGAAGGGGGACACTGTCATGTACTTGGATGAAACTATATTCAAACCTTACTAAGTTAGAATTATGTCATGGGCTAAGCGATACACAAACCAAACTCTTCTAAAAGAAGGAATCAAAGTGAAAACCCTTGCTGCAGTGGTGGCCATAAGCGCAGAGAGGGGATTAGAGCACTATGAGATCAGAGAGAAAGCAATTTTAATTGAGGATATCCTAATCTACTTAAGAGCTATTAGAGATAAAGCTCCTCACAGGTGGTATTTCTTGATAATCTGAGAGCTCATCATTCCAAGAGAGTTGGAGAGTGCTGCGAAGAGCTCGGTATCAAGCTCCTCTTCAACGCTCCTTATTCCTCTCCTTATAATCCGATCGAAGAGGTCTTCTCGAGAGTAAAGAGAGCCTACAAGACAAGCTTGGCTCAGATAAATTTCTAAGCTAATGATAAGCAACATATCAGAATTGTCTCTGGAGCTATTGAAAATATAAGGCAGGAAGACAGTAATAAGACAGTTCAACGAACAATAGAGAAGATGAGAAAGCTAATTGAGAATGAGTGACTTTAATTAAGAGTTAAGTTTAATAAAGTTAATTTAAAGCAATAATTTAGCTCAGATCAGCTATCTCTTAGCAGGAGGCGATCTCATGATAGACATGTCATGATCTGCTTGGAAGACTGACATCTGATTGCCAGATAAACTAGCCTGTTCTCCTTTATAATCCTGGTAGGAGAGTCCCATTTCAAATCGTTTTCGTTTCTTCTACTGTTATCTCCCTACAGCCTTAACTTTTAGATGTGAGAGCGCTCTTCCCTTCTTCTCTAATAAATTCATTATATAGATTAACACATACTGGAAAAGTAAGGAAGAGCCTCCAAACTCTTTAGCATATCTTAGCTTATCTCTATTGTATCTAGCTTTTCCTCCTCTATTTAGCTGGAAGTACGTGCCTGTTGCTAAGTTCTGACAAGCTGAAATAGGTATTCGCCACGTAGTGTAGAAAGAACTGAATAGAAAAATTTCCTCTCAGTTAATCTCCAGTATCGAGAGCGATAGATCGCTTTAACAAATATCGCGCAAGACTTCGCTATTGTTACTAACCCTGTGTGATCTCCTCAAATACAGCTTGTACAGACAGCTCAGGAAAATTGGGAACATTAAAGCCCACGAGAGATCGCACTTTAATGAGGTCTTTTGGCAGGGGAGGGACATTCTCTCAAGAACCTAAGGCATGTCTTCTTGCTATGAGGCCAGTGTAGCCTTATACATTTAATGAGATACTGGCCTCATTCTATACTTGATATTTGAAGATAGTTGTTATTAGTCAGCCTATTGAACGTGGAAATTTTACCGTTCCTAGCTAATTGTGTATAGTGGATGATGCTTTGTGTCTGGTTTACGACTGTGCCTGAAATGGTCTCCCATGCCGTGTGAGTTAATTGCTGGGCCCACTATAAAGGTCTATAGAGTGTTAATTATAATTAGAACTCAAATAAAGTTAATTATACTATTTAAGTTGAGATTTCTTTTATGTTAGGAAAGATTAGAGGCTGATAATTGAGGGTGATCTTAGCTTAAATTATAAATCCTTAGACTTATGTTTATAAGTGTGTGGGAAAAACTAAAAGTATTTTATTGTGTAGCTAGGAATATAGATAGTAATCACTTATTTTTATGACGCATTGATTTCGCGTTAGACTATATACGTGCCAACTTATAGCTTCGACTATACGTGCAATCACAATTACGCTCAGGTAATACGCTCGCTATTACGCTACTATACGCTCACTATACGCTCGTATACGCTGTGAGTATTATCAGCTCACTATTACGTCAGTTATACGCTCCGTCCTATACTCTCTTGCCTGGCATTTTTTACGTGATGTATTGCAACGGTTCTTAAGGTCTGGGCATGTTCCTGCTTACACCTATTATTTTAATTTTGATGTACTTAAGTATTGTCTGTGAAATTTTAGTATTAATAAGCTTCATACTTAAATATGAGCACTAAAAGTTACTGCATATAGCTTATAAGCAACTATACTTTTCCGGCAAGCCGCAGAGATGAGGTCCTCCTTTGACATTGTTGCACCAGCCGAAGCGATGCTGAGGCTTGAATGCACAGTTTAACTGGATGGTGACATAAGAAACTGGCAAAGAGGAAGACGAGTGGGACTTAAAGGTCTTTGACGCAGCAGCTGGCTTAGAACTTATGGATATACAATGAAGAGCGCGACGATCTAAAGCAGGCGAATAGCTACCTCGGTCCCTTTCTATTAATATGCTAATTCTTTCTTATGCAAAAGGATATTTCAAGCCCTGAGAGATCTCAAGAGGCATTTGCTAAAGTTTCAACATATCGAAGTGATATAGGAGTTTACTTTACTGGAAGCCAGCACATGGCGACCGATATAGGCTGACCTAAAGTATGTGATATTAAAGATAGAACCCGTTTCAATCTAGATAAGCACTCAGGCTCTCATCTACTAGCAATTCTATCTAACCAGCTATATTGAGAGCTGCGATTAATACGTTCCATTTAGTAAATTTCTATGCCTCCTTCTGTATATTTTGGTACATTTAGAATCTGATCCGATTACGATATTGGCCTAAAGAAAGCGTTCTTCTCTCCAGCTGAGAAGACTATCGTGATAAACACGGAGAAGAGACTTTATTTAAACTGAAATGGCCATCTTCATCTTAAAGATAACTCCATACCGGAATCTTGAATAAAGAAGCAAGAGTTATCTCTAGTCTGAACCGATTCAATTTATAATTTAGAGAGAAATTCACGTGACGTTGACATTAACTTAGATGGCTATTTTAAGAAATAGAGATGCTCAAGATGCCCTTTTCTTTCAGAGAAGAGATAACGCTTCTCTCCTACAACGGCTCCACTGGAGAGGAAATTAGAGTTTTCAGATCAGGGAAAAAAACATATTAGCATGAAGATCACCAGACAATTTAAAATAGTGTTATAGCGCAACATCAGTGTGAGTGTCGTGAGAGGACTCAGAAATTTTGAGACATCTGGAGAGAGTTTTAAATTCTAGGAATTACGTTGGAAAAGATACTGCAGGCGCGCTGCAAGTGAATGAAGATAGGAGTATGCTTAACTTATGCTCATCAAAAAATTAAATTAGAAGTTATAACTAATGAGGAAGAATTTCTTACCCTCATCCTTGGACATATGCTATTTCCCTCAAAAAATTAAACCAAGCTAGGAGAGATCTTACTTATGTACTCTCGAGAAGCTCCTAGTTCGGATGTATTCTTTAGGTTATGCACCAACGGCTGAGCACAATTACCTCATCGCTTATTCGTTCTGTGGATACTCGCAAAGGTTATGCGCCCAGGTGGTTTCTCGGTCGTTCTTAATTATGCGTCTCTGCATATTGACTCATGTATCTGTGATGCGAGTTCCGTCGAAATGTTTGGCTTCTTTGGCAAGGATCGAACTTGTTTTCATGGTGACAACATTTCAAATCGGATATAATTCCAAAATAGCTTGATGTGGTCCTGTTTTAATGAGCAATCACTTGCATCTAGTTGGAAGTCCACCAGAGAAGAATTTCTTTATAATGCATCATCACACTAAATTTGAACTTTAAGCAAAAAATCACTAAATTAGGATTAGAGAGACTTTCTCAAAAGACTAACTCATCCATTCGAACATTACCCTTCTCTGTATTAAATTTATAACCAGATAAGCAAACTAGTTAAAGGATGACCATCTTATATGTATATTCTTTTGTTTCCCCCTTATATAAGTGGTCATATGATATTATCATCTTGTATCACGAGTTTCTTCTCTAATGAGATTAGGCACAACCTACTGTGTGATTATGTTTTATTCTGAAGAAAAAAATTAAAAATTTAATTCTATTAAAATGGGAAAAATAGTATATAATTATACTTTGCCCTATATTAAAATCTATTTATGGAGTAGCCATTGGATATTCACTCTTAAATTTCGATAAATTGTAGAGAAGCTAGATTTAGATTTAAGTAGAGATTTTATTTGGCCACGTCAATTCGTTCTGCTATAAATTAAATTCTTTGTTTTAACATTTATAATCAATTTAACAACACTCTTCATTCTCTAACTTTTAATAGAGAAATTAACTTACATAACGCATGAGCGACAAATCTAGGATTCATAAAAAATATGGTATTCTTGCTAAATATGCGATAAAATTATTATTACAAAAGTAAAAATTACTAAAATCTTTCAAATAAACTACATAAATACTCATCTTATTAATATTACTCACATCACTCCTATTCTTAGATTGCTATCTGTATTGATGAAGTATACATAGCTATCTGTGATTGATGAAGGAAATAGTTTACATGTTGATATTCTTAACTTGGTGGCAAAACTGTACTCTCTCGTTCTCGTTATCAACAATAAAGGTGCGAAAGGATCCTCACTAGATTCGTATTGATGCTTCTCAATGACAATTAATTTTGAATTTTCTCTTCATTTAGTCAACATCGCATTGGCAAAAGTGCTAGGTGAACGGCACTTCGCTTTTCTATTATCACTTGCTGAATATGATTTTTTGTTATAATAATATCAAGTAGCTAAACAAATCTAATGATAATTATTTTTGTTAGTCGAATATACTATTTCATGTCTTATTATAAATACATGTGCATTTGAGTATCTTTCCATTGTTTCTGATGGTCGAAAGCTCCCACACTGTTAAATTCGCAGATGAGGATACGTCTGAATATGAACTAACCTCTTAGACATACTCGCCTGTAAGCCCCTAAGCCACAAATGTTACTTAGTGCTAATTGCTGTTATGATAATATCTGAGCTCACTTTTCGTCGTTGAGTGCATAGGGTAAGATGTGTTCTTTGAGGATGCCAGCTGCAGATACAATCGAAGGAAGCCCAGTGTGGTGTGTAGCTATAATCGAACGATGCATTACGCAACGCCAACGCCCTCAGCATTTTCTCTTCCGACGAACATACTCGTCTCGATCTAAAAGAATACTTGAGTCGATTGCAGTCCTCTACGTGTCAAGGTATTTTTCGCTAGCGCCAGTCGTTTGTCACAATAGTTCCACGAAAATTGGGCTCCAAGAAAGTACCTCTGGTGACGGAGTCTTCTCCAATGATAGCTAAGTAGAAAGGGTCTGAGAGTCATCTCGGATGGATCATTGTCTCCTTTCTTGCTGGTTTGGAGCGTGCTCACTATGCTGGAGCATGAGTACATATAGCCTCGAATGAAGCAATCCTATTAATATATATTACAATCACCATCATCACTGGGTGATCTATTTGAAATAGGAACATAGCCAAGATTTGAAAAGCATAGAGAGGGTATCCTATATATATACTTAAGCATAGAAAACTGGAGAATACTAGAGTTCAAATCGTAAACTGTTTAAATCCCTCCCCTTATAAGAAGAAATGCGGAAGGAAGAGCCGCTACAACAAGAAAATCCTCTATGTTTAAATATGTAAAGGTGCGAATGAAAAATAAGTGTCCTTGGGGCGCTCATTTTCGTGCCGAAAATAATAACGAAGAGTTGTCTAGAAATGTTGCGCTTTTTCCTTAAATTATGACGGCCGTGCGCGCTAGCCATACAATATGGGCTTTTCATTAGCTCCATTTAATTTTCCGTATGAGCGCTTTGCTATTGCTGACCGATTACGATAGGAGCGTCTTCTGCTAGAAGATCTTGATGCCTTTGTTTTTTGATCCGATACCAAATCGAAATTAACTCGAGTTCATCAAATTGAATGTCAGAGGTAACTCTTTGTAATCACTTCCCACGATGAAGTTACAAGGATGAAAATGCTTAGAGTTTCATGCTTAATCGAATCGTAATAACTTCACCCCAAAATCTCACACTTCAACATTTCGATATTAAAATATTTATTATTAATTTAGATATCTTTTTATTAAATTCTCAGGTATAATAAATTATCTTTGAAATGCTTATTTAAAATAAGCAATAAATATTCCTCCACCCTCACTGATGTAAAGTAATGTAAATTGTTTTAGATTTAGAGTTTGGAATGCCTTCTAACCAAAAGAAGGAAAATATTTTCTAAAGAACCAAAGAAATTATTGAAAAATGTAAAGACCCCGTAAAGATCACATTCGAGGACGTAAAGTTTGAAGTCACAATTAAGCTTAATCCCAAAGATGCAAAATAATAAGGCCAGAAATTTGTTAAACAATAAATAATTAAGGGGGTGTCAGGTTATGCTTTACCTGGCTAGACTTGCTATATCATGGGCTCTTCGGGAGCAGGCAAGACTTCTCTTCTCAATATCCTCAGTGATAGAGCTTCTTCTGGAAACGGAAAAATCCTTGAAGGCAAAGTAATGATCAATGACTCAACTCCCTTAAGTAATGAAATTGTAAAATTAAAAGTTCTTCAATTTTTGGAAACATCGCTGGTTATGTCATGCAAGATGATATACTCTTCTAGTATTACACTCCTCGATAGGCACTAAGATTTGCAGCAAGACTTAAACTAGCAAATAATTTTAAGGTGGCCTTTCCTCGACATTAGAATTTTTTAAAAAAATAAAAAAAAAATTTTTATGTAGTTTTCGCTCCAAAATCAGATTCTTCGAGTTATAGAGGCCTGTCAAACTTCTAATGCTAGAAATTTTAATGCTAATTCAGCCAGCTAGAGGTCAGGTGTACCTCAATAAAATATTTATTTTTAGCTAATTTTCTGCTATTGCATAATATATTTAAAGTGCATTTTTAAAATAGTGTAGAATTTTTATTTACCCTAAATTTAATTCATAATAAAGGGTCTAAGGTTACAATTTTCCAGCTTTAATTGCTTTATGCTTAATGTTAAAGCATGTCCTATATTCAAAAATACAATTCTATTTTAAAATGCACTTTGAATATATTTTACAATAACAGAAAATTAGCTTAAAATAAATAGAATCCTTAAAAATTTGAACATCTATAATTGAAAAGATCAGAT